>BRDA01077997.1:37795-53624 GCA_036984385.1 Crenuchus spilurus
TCAGGTTTTTTATTTCAGTTTTAGAAATCACCAAAAACTCTATATGGCAAATCTTTTATGTATTGAAAGACAGAGAGCCACCGGTATAATCTAAACGGTATATCTCAAAAACCACTAAAGATTTTGACTTTATTTTTTGGACTTTTATTTATAACCAATAAACTCATGTCCTGATGGAAGGAAACTAAATACAGATGAAACATATTGAAAATATAGACAAGTTTCCTTTTTTGTCATTTTTCCGCACCTAATTAAATATTCAAGCCTGCTAATCTAGTACTTACAAAGGTTTGATAAATAAATGCTGAGATCATCCCATGAAGAAATATATAAAGTATCAGTACTCCAAAAATCAAAGAGAAATCTTAAACAATACCAGAGATATCATGCTTGAAAGATTGCATGGAAGCCAATTGACTTTTTTGAGTATATACCTACATTAAAGTGCTTCAACCAACATACCTTCTTGAATGAGATACAATGCAGTGTGGCCAGTCAGAACAGGATCCATATACTTAAAAGGTACAGTAACAAAATCAGCCCGTTTAATTGGAAGGTATGAAGAAAGTTTAAATGAATTCTAACACTTTTTAGTATATAAACCCCACAAATGTTATAATTGGTCAGGATTGCAAAAATATAAGAATAATATAGAGTATGGGCCCTTTAATAACATATTTTGCTTTCTTCTCCAGTCACTTCCTCCCATATTCCTTATCTTTCCTCTCCGGTTCTCCTTGGTCTGTCCATGCTTTCTGGCCTGTGGTCAGTTTGCAGGGAGTGATTGATTCTTAAACTGTCATAGTACTATGGCCACAAAGTCATTCAATTTGATGATGGCTTGTCTAAAAGACCACACACACACACACACACACACACACACACACACACACACACACACACACACACACACACTGTGTCATGGCCTGACAGCACTGCCCTCTCTATTCACACACTGCGAGCAGATTAGACCACTTATCTCAACATGGTGAGACTCACTTTTGCTCTGCTACACCTGCTTTCTGTGTGTGTCTGTGTGTCTCTGTGTGTGTGTGTTTAAAGAACGCCTGTTGTGCTCTTATCTGGCTGTGTAAGGTTGAATGGGTCCGTAATTTAACACTCTGTTATCACCCGCGAACAACAAGAACAAAAGGAAATGAAAAAAGTGCAAGCGTAGGGGTCCAGGCATTCAGAGGAGATAAAATTCAACATCTCACTGCTGTAAACCTTTCATTCATCAATGGGACTGGAGGCTCATCTCTCCGTCTGTCTGTCTGTCTCTCTCTCTCTCTGTCTCTCTCTCTCTCTCTCTCTCTCTCTCTGTGTTTTCTTGTTCATTCGTGGAACAGATTAAAGGACATTTACCATGAAATACCAAAGAATACCATCTTTGTTCAATTCCAAGAAAACATCAAGGAGCCACATCTGCTTGATAGCTGTGAAATTATTGTATGTATGTATGTGTGTGTGTATATATATATACAGTATATACATATATACATCATAATACATCTGTACTACTGCATACTGTCCTCCACCACAGAGCAGGTATTATTTGGGATCATTCTCAGCACTAGTGTGACTCTGATGTGGTGGTGGTGCGATGCACTGGTACAAATGCATCGTAGTGCTGCTTTAGTTTTTAAACACGTGACAATACTGGACTGAGATTCTCACCTACCAAAGCTATCTAGCCAAGAGCATCCTGTGGGCAGCATCCCATGAGCAGATAGAGTGAGTGGACAATGTGTTTAAAAGCACTAGCAGCTCTGCTGTGTCTGATCCATTTGTACCAGCACAGCAACACTAAACGCCACCACCACATCATTGTCACTACAGTGCTAAAAATGTCTGTTTGTGGAGGTCCTGAGTATTGAAGAACAGAGTGTAAGAGGGTTTAAAAAGTAAACAGAGAAACAGATGGACTACATTCTGTAATTGTAGAACTACAAAGTGCACCTGTATGGTGTCTACACACACACACACACACACACACACACAGAATATAGTGACATTTTGCACTTATCAACTAAAATTTGTGTCTGCTGAACCTAGATACCCATTCCTAATTTTTTCGCATGCTCATGGCATCCAAGCACCTGGTGCTAAACACATAATCACAAACACTGCATCCAATCTGGCTGGGATTCCTCATAGCAGGTAATTCACAAAAAGAGCATGTCCCATTGAAAGTGAGGCCAAAACCTAGATCTGGGAGCAGCAGATAGAGCTCCATTGCAGGTCGGAGAGAGAGAGAACTGATCTGCTTACACGCTTGCTAACGCTAATCTATTCCGATCCTGTCAGCGCAACACCTCAAATTAGAACCCTATTAACTCTCATCCAGCTGTCGCCATTGTTTGCTGCTGTTTAAGCCTCAGATTCATGCCCGACTGTTATGTTCTGCAAAATCAGGCTATTACAGGTGAAACACAACGGACTTTCTCCATGTGTTGTGACAAAGTGGCCATATAGAGTCTAATAGGAGCATCTGGTTCATTAAACCCCTTACAGGGGCCGTATTACTGAACCGTTTCTTAATTTAGGAATTGTATCTTATCTCAAGCTCAGGAATCCTAAGCTACTAAATTATGGTCAGTTGTCTGGTCCAGCAACCAGATGACTGCTTTTAGAATGAGGCATAGCACATGGAACATAGATCATCCACATATACTCCTCACATTCTTCCAGTTAGAGGCACTACAGCCTCCACACCACAAGGAGATACAGCTCGTCACAATGCTCTCTATGGTGCTTCTGTAAAATGTGATGAGGATGGATGGGGGCAGGTGGACTCTCCTCATTCTGCGTAGGAAGTGCAGACGCTGCTGTGCCCTCTTGACTAGTGACGTGGTGTTTACAGACCAGGTGAGGTTGTCTGTGATGTGCACCCACAGGAACTTTATGCTGCTGACCACCTCCACAGCCGTGGTGTTAATGCAAAGTGGAGCGTGACTAGGCCAGTTCTTCTTCTTGATAATGATCTCTTTTATTTTATCCACGTTCAGGATCTGGGGTTGGCAATACTTTACCTAGTCCTAACTCTAAACTTGTTCCTAACCCTGACCCCAACACTGTTAATTATCAACAGAGAATAAACAGATAGGGCAATAGTGGCCAGCTGTGAGAGCTTGTGATTTACCATGCAGAGCTACACTGTGGAGCTCAAGTATGGTTAGTGGTGTTTGCTAGCTGAGTGGTTAACTTGTTATTAGAGTTAAAAATCTTTGTGTAAAAGTTTTTCTTCTGTCTAGACGCATAATACCCAAAACCTGGCCACCAGCCATCAAACCCATATTTGTCTTCAGAACATATTTCAAGCAAGTGCTTCAAAACGTTCCAAAGCACAATTTCTTACCCTTTGTGTCTATTGTATTACATTATCAGTGTGAATATAGATGATTATCTACAGCTCTATTTGTTTAAAGGCACTGACATTGGTATTTAAGAAACTTACCACAAAGATGAGCAGTTGTACAAAGTACTGACTTGTACCTGTGATTCTAATTACCATTGTTCTTATCCAGAACGTCTTACTATTACAATCATATTACATATTTTAGGTGAATGTAGCATCTTAATGGAGCAGTATAGTGTTGTGTGATTGCCCAAACTTTGGCATCTAACACCAGTAAATGACACGGGGGTCAGCATGGTTACCCACTATAACTATACCAACTGCTGATTGATAGGTATTGGTATCATTGATTTCATTTTCCTTTGTTCTCCCACATATTTTAATGAGTGGAAGATTTTCATCCAGACCAAGCAGAAGGTTGAGTGTCTTTTCAAAAGCTTCCTTTTTTGTGTGGTGATTCAGGAGGATTTCTGGGGGTTTTGTGCAGTGGCAGACTAAATATAGCTAGTAACAGTGGTCAACAATCTTTACTTTCCAATGGAAAATAACATCAGCCTGGAAAATCAGAGATTTGTATGTGGGTGGGGCTAAAATGATCAGATTAGCACAGGCTTGGTTATAAAAACAGCAGATAACAGCCTGCAGATAACAAATGAAAATAAAATCAGGAGCTCCTATAAAAGAAGAAATAACCTCAGGACCCCATGTACATTTAATCCAGTCCAAATAAGACTAAATATGCCTTTCAGTACAAACAACTCTGATTTGAAAGCACAGATCTATTGGCATTATATACCAGTACTGATTCAGCATTGTGTGCTCACCGTCTACTTTATTTTTCCATTTGTAGTGCACAAACACACCAATCTGTAGTCGCAAATGGAAGAAAATGAACCAAAGTTGACCAATGCAGGGGCAATATGCGCCATTCAGTGCTGGTTGAGAGTGATGCAGTCAATTTATTTCGCCTGCCCAGATGTAATTATCACATTTGGGCCCTATCCTCTAATGCTGAGGGTGTTTTAGAGAGCCGAGAAAACTGTGCAAAAGAACAAACGAAAAGGCCAGAGTTGTTAGATGAGTACGAATGAACAGAAGCCAGATGACTAAGAGCTTTTCAGAGATGGAGGGACTTCACAGGGCTCGACTGTGTTAATGACTGCGATGCAGAGGCCAGATCATGCGAAAGCGTGTCTTTGTTCCAAGAGCGCATCACTTGCAATGTGCAATAATAAGTTATCTCCTGCAAAGGTAAAGTTCACCTCCACAATTGAAGCTTTTCACCATAAGCACTGTATTATGTTATGTATCTGTGAAGGGCTGATAAAAGTGCATGGTTGATTATGATGAAAAATCCATTCAGTTGAAACAGACTTATAATAAGGCCATAATAAATGCTAATACAGACTAATAAATAAAGCCAACACATAGTTACTGAATTTTATCAGTAAATTAGTGTTCATTCAAGCACATATTTTGTACAGAATCCATAAAAGACTTTTAGGTTTTGTATCTTTTTATAAACTCTGTTTTGCCCAGATAACAAGTTAATTTTAATCAAGATCCCAAAGTATTTAATTATTATGACATAAACATTAGTTCATCATTTTAACAATAATGGGCCAATAGATGTGTTTAACAAAGTGAATATTGAATAGCTCTGCTGTGTCTGATCTACTTGTATCAGCACACAGCATACACACATGCCGCCACCACCACTTCATTGTCACTGTAGTGCTGAGAATGATCTCCCCACCTAAATAATAAAATGCTCTGGTGATACTTGGTGAAAATGGGGTAAAAATTTGAACTACAGACTGTAATTGAACTACAAAGTGCACCTCCATCATCAGTGTAGCTAATAAAATGCACAATAAGTGTAGATACACTGATCACTGTATATTATTTCATTACATTAACCTTAACCTCAAAACAAAACCTTAATCCAGGTAAAAACTTTTAGTATCTACAGATATGAGACTATAAGAAGAACTATGGAAAAGACAATCATGCTTGAATCTGTTGAAGCTAAAAGGAAAGAGGCAGATAGTTGGAAGAAGTTGGAAGAGTGCAAGCAGATGATTCATGAACCATTAATAATATGAAAACCTAAACAGAGGACAGGATGTTGAGGAGAAAACAACAGAAATATGACATCGGGAGTCAGAATTGGCTTGACAACAAATTATATATATATGAGCATATATATATGGCTGTCAAAGGTAAAGCAATAATAATGCATTAATGTGATCTCAATTTAACGTGATTAAAAAAAAAACTGTGCCGTTAACAAGTGACTCCTAGTGGCGGGTGGCGGAATCGCTCATGATTAATCATGATAAACTACGTATATATATCATACTGAGATTAATCGCAATTATACGACATACTGATTATGACATCGTGATTACCTATATAACATACCAAGATTAATCATGATAAACCATATAACATACAGAGATTAATTGTGATTAACTAGATTAATTGTGATTAACTACATAACATACCAAGATAAATTGTGATAAACTATATAACATACTGAGATTAATTGTGATTATATGATATACTCAGATTAATTGTGATAAACCATATAACATACCAAGATTAATCATGATAAACTATATAACATACTGAGATTAATTGTGATTATACGACATACTGAGATTAATCATGATCAACTATATAATGTACTGAGATTAATCATGATTAATTAAATAACCTACTGAGATTAAACGTGAATAACTACACTGCATACCAAGATTAATCATGATTAACTGTATAACATACTGAGATTAATTGTTATTAACTATATAACATACTGAGATTAAGCTTGATTAACTATATAACATACCAAGATTAATCGTGATAAACCATATAACATACTGAGATGAATTGTGATTATACGACATACTGAGATGAATTGTGATTAATTATATATCATACTGAGATTAAGCGTGATTAAATAGATAACATACTGAGATTAATTGTGATAAACCATATAACATACTGAAATTAATTTTGATCAAATATTTTAATTATTTGACAGCCCTAATAGGCTTTAAGAAAGCCCTTTAAGACCTTTAAGAAAGTCAAAGTAACTAGTATAAGATAAAACTTGCTAAGCCATTCTCTCATGTCTTTCTAAGACTTGTATCGTTAATAATATACATAAGTATTTCAGTGATTTTCAAAAGCTGTTGTAAGCTAGTTTCACATCAGCAGGTTCTTTTTTATGCCATAGTTCTATGCCATAGTACTTCTGTAAAGGATTCTATCGATACTTCAATGCCTTGTGATGATGATGAGAGTGCATGCATGGAGAGCTCTTTATATATAGGAATGTTTTATCTGGCACTCCTGGAAGCACATTCCTCACTTGACTGACAGACGCACTGGATTCATGGCCTTGTTTGTCTTCCTGGACCTGTCGGAAAAGCCATTCTGACCAATCAAGTGACAGTCAACACCTCTAATCAGTGACAAACAGCCTGCCACAAGCCCACTGACACATCCATCACACGGACAGGGAGATGTGATTGGCAGGACGTCGAAACACAACACTACTTTGGAAGCCTCGCCCTCTGAAACGCATCTTATTTTTTTCTGCCACCATTCTCCATCGTGCTGCTATCGGTAATGCTCCACATTCCATCATCCCTCCATTCTGTCCTCCCTCTCTTTCTCTGTCTTTATGGCTATGCCAAGTGGCTGTCACAGCAATTGACCAGCCGGCAGTGCCTCACAATGGCAGTTTTGCAGGAATTTGGAATGCCAGCTAGCATGAAAAGGTTAGCACGTAGGCTTTAGTGAAAGGTTTAGTGGTCATAGCTTTTCTTGCACCTTCAATCATATGGAATACAACAAAATCTCTCATGCTTGTTAGAATTCCAGGCAATCAGCTTGGGACAGCTTTGGCTTAGTTGGTCAGGGACCTGGCTGGTCAGGATAAGTCCTCTTTTCACTGCCCTCAAACAAATCCCTTGATCCCAAGGTGCTGTAACATGGCATCTATCACTTCTGTACCTACATGGAAGCCTTGACTAAAGCCTCAATACAGACAGGCAGCTTAAATCAGTTCTTTTGGCCTTCAGGAAAGACATTTTGGAGTTTGGATGCAAAAAAAGCAACATGACGCATTTTATTCATAATCATATTATATGATGTCAAATCAGGTCACATGATTCTAGCAGACTAGAGTTAACATTTTTTATTCTATTTTTCATTTTTATTCATTCTTGATGACTTTCTCTAACCAAAATCAGGCTACAAGAGTAACCATAGGGGCTTAAATGAAATATTTTATGGTCCTCTCAAATGGTTGTTCATGAGTGGTTGGTTATTACTCTGATTATATATGTTAAATAGCATTGTTCTGCACAACATTGTTTTACACCATAACTGCACTATAATGATGTTGATAAACAGAGACAGTATAGCCATGTGCAGTACTCTCCAACATTAATCAGTGTAGCATTTACCGGCTGCAAGATGTAGTAGTGCAGATACAGACGCATGGCCACTGGCCACCGGCCATGTGCTGCCTGCTGCTGTTCAAGCTGCAGTATGTTCAAGGCTGGTTTTGTTTTCAGTCTCTTGTTACACCCGCTGGTTAAAATAGTTGAATGCCCTACCCAGCACCCAAGAAAGGGGTAGTGGGACTCACCACAACCTGATGATGTATGGATGGATGGGCTATAAAATGTATTACTATAATATAATAATATATATTAAAATATAGTTCCAGTACTAATATTACTACTAAAACTACTTCTAAAACTAGAATTATTACACTAATAAATGCACAATTCATATTCACAACTATAACTAACCTATAGATAGATTAGATTAACTTATAGATAGATTAGATTATTATGTATTATTAGATATCTATAGGCTGCCTTGCATTTGCACTATCATCCAAGATATTTGATTCATACTTTTAATACAGCCACCATTACCACAAAACAGTCCTGAAAGCCTTTTTTCTGTTTCTTCACTGCTTTTATGTGGATGAAAACCAATTTTCTCCAAATGCCAAAAGCCACTCCTGTGGAAACAAGAGTGTGTAGTGTGTAGAGCTTAAGTAGGTTTGTAACAGTCTGGGTTAAAGCCCAGAGCAAGAGCTGCTGTAACAGTGACCTGGTCAGCAGCACGTCCTCTGAGAGAGGTTACTAAGAAAGTTTACTGAATCTGGAAAGACAACAAAGCTGATAAGCCTTCACTATGTCAGGCACACTATCTCTGGCTACTTTACTGGAATTGTTATCTTTGTGGTATGACCTTGCTGGTGTATAGAGGCTATAGGTTATCTGTTGATGAATATGACTTTTCTAGCCTCTAGATCTTTGAATATGGTCATTTACTAACAATAAAGCTGCTCTTCAATGGACAAAGGTGTAAAAATTATACACTCAAAGAGCCAGCAAGCATTTATATTAAACCAATTCAACCAACAAGTGTTTATATTATAGTGGATATATTATGCAAAGCTCACTTTTTGTGTGTTTTTGTGTTTCCACTTATTTCTTTACTGCTCTTTATAAACACTCCAAGAACAAAAAAACCCATCCTTCCATTTTCTGTGAATCAGTTAAAATATTTGTGTCAGGAATCATATGCTTCAATTTAGCCATTTGAATTCCTCCCATATTGTAACGTCAGAATAAGGAAATTTGCATAGAACTGACCTGTTATGTTAATTACCCACACATTCACCATTGACCAACAGTGGTGCTCACTGGCTTATGAAGCTAATGTTATAGTCTTGTAGTTTCTGTTCCCTCCAGTGTTCACATGGCAAAAGATTTGCCTCTGAATGAGTTCATACAGACAGTGTACGCTTAGAAAAAAAAATGCATTAACAACATTAAAAAAAGGTTATTGACATTATTAGCCCTGGTTTTAATGCATCAGATGAATAAGGTAAGTAACAATTCTTAGGAAGTCAGTGACTGTAATGCGATTACAAGAATTTTATCTGTAATGCATTAGATTACTTTGTTAGAGCCAAAAAATACTGTAACACTTTACTTTGTAATGTCAGTCAGCAGGAATAAGTAAAGCAATTTTTATCCATAAGTGACACTGTATAATTAACGCTCGTTTTGTACACTAAATCTACTGGCATCGTCTCTATTTCCAGAACTTCTGCATTTTCAAAGTTCAATATATTTTGCATTGAGAGAGAATCCATCATTTGGTTGGAGTCCAGAGTCTGACACTAATGAAATATAAATTGGTAAACAGCTGGCAGCAGATTGGGCTCCCTATTGCTCCACAGCAGTGCTATGGCCCAAAGCAAAAGCACTTAAGTGAGACGTGCCCCAGGCCCACTGGATCTTAGTGAGCTCTTTAACCTCATTCCCTCTATGCAAAGAGAAACCAGCAGTGAGAAACTAGTGAAGTGAATAGTAAACTTTGTTCAACAGACAGAAGGCAGTTCTGCTAATGAGGAATTGTGGGAGGAAACAAATGACAGCAGGTTGTGCACAGGGGGCAGTGTACCCTCAGATGATATGATGTGCCCACTCAGCTTTGCACTTCTCTATAGTCCAGCAAGAACATCTGCACCCCAGACTGTTTTCATGGGAATAACATGGGTTTCCTAGATAAGCAAGGTGTTTAGATGTTGATGTCGACTGGTAAGGCTATCAGGCATATCTGACTAGTTATGACTTTGTTTACAGAAGGTTACATAATAAATATATGTAATCATTCTGCTTACAGATTAAAACTGAGGTGCTGTACACCTTATTAAAAAATCTGAAATATACACATACTTTGAGCACCATTTACCATGACAATGGTATACTAACAATGCAGATGTTCACAGGCTAGAATTCTAGCCAGCCTCTTAATTCTGTTACTCTAAAAAAGTACAAATATAAGTACATACACTACAGAAAATATGGCATTGAAATGTAGTAAGCCATTGTTACATTTATACATTTTTTTATTTATTTTATTTATTTATTTTGGCTTTTTCTTTAAATAGAAGGCTGGTCAGACTTCTGCAGGCTGCCATATACAGTGGAACCTCTGTTATCGTTCACCTTGGTTATTGTACAATTGAGTTATCGTCGACTTTTTGGGTGGGAATTTTGTCCGTTTTCTTCATCCTTTTCTATCTTCATCTTTTCTTGTTCTGTATGTGAAATTACAGTTATTTCTATATAATTGTTTTGTTAATATTTTGGGGTTTCTGGAACAGAATAATTAAACAGAATAAACAGAATAATCGGTTATCAGCACTTTAAAATGGATTGATAACAAATGTTTGGACATCTATAATCCTGCTATCTATTTTAAAGTGTAAGTTTATCATTTTTAGTTTAATTCTTGTCACCTTTATAGACTGGTTACCATATGCTAAATTGAAAGATGTAAACTGGTCTGATTCAGCCTAAAGTCCACCTTTTAATGCCTTATTAGTCTGTATGTAAACATAGCCTATACCTTTTATGGTACTACTAGGGTTGCAGTGGTACCCGGTTTCACAGTAAACCACGGTATTAAAATGCCGGGTTATCATACCATGGGTGTTTTTACCAGTAATAAGGTAAAAGGGCAAGCCAGCTGAGAATCTCACCTGCGCATGCGCAGCTCCACTCTGCCTCGGCCACTGACGCCACATTTAAGCACAAAGCAGTGAAAATGGTCTCCATCTCCCTAAAACAATATCTAAAAACAAATCAGCAGTCTGGGACTACTTCAGATACCTGCAAAATGGACGTGAGTATTGCTATGTCATTTACAAAGTTTTTTACGTCCAAAAAGTTCTGGTGACTTAAGCAACTTTACTCATGTCTGCGTTATTCTGAAAAATCTCCACAAAACACCATGTACATGAACAAAAACAAACTGTTGTTTATTCTAGACTGTACACATGATAAAAACAAACAAAAACAAAACTTTTTAGACCATGGTTAGGTTGTTACAAATATAAGATGTAACACAAACCTGTTTTGCTATCAGTATCTTTCTGCCGTTCACACTGAACTGGAAAAAGCTCTTAAAGAGACAGTGCTCCTATTTTCTTAACATAAACAAATGGTGCTTGAAGACATTTGTATCTACAAAAACAGTACAGGTATCACTTCTAGCATCTTAATGTTATGTTAAGCAGCAGTAGATACATATGTACTGTTCTTATGAAAAAGTTCATGAACTATTTATATTTATACACAGTGCAAAAGATGGTCCTTATGTTTTGGCTCCTTTTTATTATTTTTTTTATTATTAAAGGAGACATTTTATACATAACTGTCATTAAAGATAGTTCCAGGTTTCAGCTACAATAAATAGTTTGTTTAAACAAAAAACCTTTTGTTGTTATTTCTTTAAGACTCAGTGTAACTTAATCATTTTTGACAAATACCGAGATAACCATCTAAAAACAAAATCTTGGTTATTGTACTGCGAAAATCTCTTACCATTGCAACCTTAGGTACTACCACTGTACTTTTTTGTAAGGGTCTAGAGAAGCAGAATTTGAACTCCAAACATGCCTGGGCTGAATGATTATGTCTGATGTAAGAGTGCGAAAAACTGTATATACATGATTTGCGTGAACCATTCTCCACCCAAGAGGAAAGTTCATAGGGAAAGAGACTGTTTGGTCTGCATAAATGTTTGTCTAGCAACAGTGTTTATATGCTTCCTGACCTCTTTTCACTTCCTAGGGCAAAAGTCAGGAAAGGCTAGGTAATCACCAGTGACATGCATTCAAAATGCGGTAAAATTTCATGCTTCCTGTTTTGGACCTGTCACTTCCTGGATCTCTCACTGCTTGCCTTGGGAGACAGTCACACGTACCTCTGAGGGCAATTGGACAGGACATGACAAATCAGGGAAGCAGAAAAACTGCGTTGGCCCCTGTGTCAGGGCAGATCAAGGGGAGAAGGGCATAAGGTAAATTCTCTACTGTACAAGCAGTTGTGTAAGAACCTGACAGCCAGATGGAACGTGGCCTACATTCCCTTTTGTGACTGTGGAAGTGCGGTACCTCAGCTTTGCTACATTTGGCACAGGACTCACTGCATACTGTCCTTCAACACATAAGACTTATTTGTCATAGTCAAATTTTTAAGCTATAGGTTTTCAAAGAAAGCATGTGGGTGTCTTGTTTACATGCTAATTAATGCTAACGCTAATTAAGTCCATCTCATGCTAACTCATTCCTGCACACACTTGTCCTCTATATGCACTTTTAATCCATCCAGCAAACATTCAAAAGTTTGGAATCACCATTCAAAGGATTTATTTACTATAAAGCCAGATTTACTACAGATACTTATATAAGATGCTAATATGATGCTAGTGCTATATAGTGAATAGTGACATCTGAAATGTGTCTAAAAAGATAAACAGATGATACTACAATGACTGTCAGAAAGGGATGGAGCGCTGGGGGTTGACAAAAACTTCTTTATGATAACAAAACAAAGACACTTGGCAATGAAAAACAAAATATGTGGCTGTGGTAAAATAATGACAACATAATGACAGGTTGACTACATAGGAAGACAATACAGTGACCGACGCAAACTGTGGGACACCAGTAACATTTATGCTAAACATATTAACACATGAGATGGGGAACCAGGGCTGTGGAATCAGGGACTCTGGTGCAGACACTGAACATGGCAGAGGCTGACCTGAAGGTCAATGTAAACAAAAGGCACAAGGACAGAAATAGGGCTGTGATGGGAGATTTCACAGACTGAAAACACTGAACTGGGATTCAAAAATGAACATCCTAACTCTAGTATTCAGTGATAAGAGGCAGTCAACATTGATAACCTCTTAAGCTTCTTGGAATCAGCAGTTTTAAATTGAATTTGTTTTTTTAATTTTAATTTCTCACTCCTTTAATGGAAGATTCAGCCACGGACTCTTTCCAGGATAAGTATAGGATAGTATGGATAAAAAAATTTATTGTCCTTTGGGAAGTACCTTTCCAATCACAGGGGTGGTTCCTTCAAGGGTCTATCTTCAAGGGGTAGTTCACCATTTGAGTAAAGTGTACAATAATTTTTGACATCAATGGCTTGAAAATATTTGTTTATAAAACATAAAATCATAAGTCATAAATTAATATTACTAAATGATAAGTGATTAATTTTATAATAAAATAAAAAGACTATTAAGAAAATAAGTGTTTGTTACTGCTGGTTGGGGAGTTTCTATATTGAGATGACAAATCAGTGTAAAAAATTTTTTCACTGCATCAAGAGTAATTATGTAAACTATTGTGATTATTTATTAGTAGTATTAGTAATTATGTATTTTTTTCCTTTAAAAAAAAACATTTTTTAATGATAAAACATAAGTTAAATATTTCTCATAAAAAATGATACAGATGCTAGCTAATACAATGTATTCAGGAAATTGATGTATATGAAGAAAGGTATATTGTCCACATTTAGTGCCTTTTTAGGGAATTGTATTTACCCCATTTTATTTTACAGTTTAAAAATAATAATTATTACAGTATATATGATGCTAATCTTCTTACTCTTGAAAAACTGAATGTAGTCAAATGTTGTACCTTTTTATATTTATTTTCACATAATTTGACATTTAGTTCACATTTACATTGTACCTTGTTGGACAAAAATGCACCTGTGCTATATCCATTTTCTGACAGTGCAGCATATAAAAGTCAAAATAGATATTTTTGTTTTATTTTTATTGACAATATCAATCAATAAATGACTTCTTTTTGTTCCCCAAAAAAGCTTCAAATATTAACTAACATGCAGTATAGGCTAATGTTTTGATTGGCATTGTTCAAGCTGTGAACAGATAAAGAAAATATGGGGGATTCCACATTTTTTGGTTTAACATTACAGTTGAAGATGTCTTGTTTTTAACAGTGGTACAAGGAGTGTGGTCAGGTATAGAAGAAGCCTTGGGGCACAGTGGGAGAAAAAGGTGGGCAAAGCACAGTTCTGAGTTAAGAAGAATAACAGGTTTAGTCAGCGAATGAGGCACTGGATATATGCAGGATCATTCAACTCAACAATAATGCACGGTTCCTTTGAATGCTCAGCAAGCTTTTAGGTGCTCACGTGGGAGTGGGGGGGAATGTAGTGTGTGCTAATGCATTAAAGGTGTTATTTTCTCCTCAGTGCTTTAAAGAAACACCACAAATATATTAAAGAGTGATTGAGGGTGGGAGGGAGAGTCAGAGAGAGATGATGAGCATCAAGTTGGCCAGCTGCCAAGTGCTAAAACCACTCTCCCACATATGCATTCACGTGCACATTTAGATAGACACTAAATCTTGGTTTATACTATGATTTGAATTTTTGCTAGTGACATTAGACATTTCTAATTCAAACATGAAAGGCTCAAAAATAATACAAACACATTACTGAGTGTACTTTTTATTGTGGCAAAAGTATGCTTGCTTTTTTGATATATTATTTTTCAAAAACACCAACCAGCCAATATAACGCCTGAATTTATGTAGCTGTATATGAAAAAAATGTTTTTGCCTTTAAGTAGATTGTAAATATTGTTGAGATTATTAATTTAACTTTTGCACAAAAATAAATAGAAATTTTGGTATGTTGCAAATTTGCAACAACAGGCAATATGGTCTATTTGAGGTAAATTTGGTATGTTGAAAATTTGCTACAGCAGGCATAATGGTCCATACTAAGATAACAATAACAGAGTAATATAACAGTGAAAAAACAATGTTTTATTTATTCACCCAACAGCAGGCATTCAATAATAAATATTACCAAGTGCTTGTCATAGGTTCCTAGGTCCGTAGCGAATATGCACTAACAGGCATTGGGGGAATGCAGGCGCTTTCTTGGCTGGTTGATTGAATCAAACGGTTAGTTGCATAAGGGGTTAAAACCTCCCTCTTTGTAGCTACACTTACTGTCCTTTGTTGTCAGCTCCACTGGCCATACAGGTGCACTTTGTAGTATATTTTTTATATTATGTTATATTATTTAGTAAACAGAACAGTGTTAACCAAACCAGAATATGTTTATAATTTACATTCTTCACAGTAGGCACCTCTTGCTTTCTTGCAGCTTTCTTGGCATTTTCTCAGTCAGCTTTATGAGGTAGTCACCTGGAATGGCTTTCAGTTAACAGCTGTGTCTTGTCGAGAGTTCATTACTTGCATTTCTTGCCTCTTAATGTGTTTGAGACATCAGTTGTGTGTCTACTTTGAAGAATTTAAAATCTAAAACATATTTTGGTTTGTTTTAACACTTTTAAGTTTACTACACGATTCCTTATGTGTTCCTTCATAGTCTGTATGACTTCAGTATTCATTTACAATGTAGGAAAAAAAGAGAAAACCATTAAATGAGGTCTAAGAGCATCAACAATTTTGGGATTATTCATTGTTGTGACATCACAACCATGACCGCATTCACATATGAGCACTCTTCTCTTTCAGCCTACAACAGTTTAGCTGTCAATCAGAACAGAGATCTTTCA
>BRDA01077998.1:0-13130 GCA_036984385.1 Crenuchus spilurus
CTTTATGGAATGTTGATAACCTGCACAGGAAATTGTAGCACGGCTCAGTTTTTGTCAAAATCTATTTTTATTTTAGAGCCCCTTATTAGTCCCACAGTGGAGAAATGTGACCTTAAAATTTTACCCATCTGTGCAGTGAAACACACACACACACACACACACACACACACACACACACACACACACACACACACACTTGGTGGGCAGCCTTATTTATGGCACCCAGGTAGCAGTTGGGGGTTAGGTGCCTTGCTCAAGGGCACTTCAATCAAGACCAGCCCGGAAATCGAATCGGCGACCTTTTGGTCACAAGACCATACCCAAGTTAAAGGACAATTGTTTCCACTCTTTTAAAGCTTTTAACGTTTGTCCAAAAGTTGTTTCTATGCATTTGTGGGCGGAGTATGTATAAGTCACTTATGCTAAAATGCCCAAATTAGCAGAACTAATTCAGAGAGGCTGTAATTTGCATTCAAAACCTTTTCAAAGACCCCCATAAACAAACATAGAGTGAAAGTGCCCATTCACGCAATCTTAAAACATACAAATCACACTTCAGACTAGCCAAACATTCCACTAACCTCCAGCCCACGCTGTTATGTGCACGCACACACACACACACCCACACACCCACACACACACACACACACACGCACACACACACACACACACACACACACACACACACACACACACACACACACACACACACACACAAAGCCCTGTGATCCTGAGCCACAGCCTCCAGCACACTTCATTTCCTGCAGTATTATTGATGTTATTATTTTTCAGGACAGGAGAATGTGTGTGCTTTTATTGTTGTTATTCCTTTGTGATTGCTCCGTCAGGCCCTGGGCGGCTGCTGCCGTGGTAGTGTGTGTGTGTGTGTGTGTTGGGTCGGCACAGTAACTCAGTCCAGATGCGCCGGGCTGCAGTAATTGGCCCTGGAGCCTCTGAAATCCCCGCGTCGTTGGGCGCTGAGCGTTTAGTGTTTCAGAGCATTTCTGACCCGGCCTGGCCCGGCCTCAGCCCAGGTTAACGACTCCACTTAGTTTTCATGGGAAAGGTAGTGTTTCCAAATGCATAAAATGATCTAATGTCCAGTTTGTATAGTAAGATTCTCTTTTAACTTTTAAAGGAATGGTTCAATAATATATGACTGACCTAATCACAAATAATAATAACAATTAAAAATCTTATTCACATTTATTCCAGAAACACACAATCAGCCAAGACACAGATTAAAGCTGCAAGTTTAATGTTTCTAACAAACACTAGAACTCAATCATCATCTAATTAGCAAAAATACATCTATAATCCTCCTCAAAACACTTAATGAAGGTCTCACAGACTAGTCGTTGTGGTTAATGACCCTTCAGACAGCAGCAGGGCTGGTCAAAGACTGATGTTGGATCGGACTCCTTTGTATTTATAATGAGGAGGGCCAACAGTGGTCAATAGATACCTACAATAATCTCCAAATTCCCCTCATCTCAATCCAATCAAGCATCTGTGGGATGTGCCACAGGATGTCCTGAGAACTGGATCTGCTGCTGATGTCTAGATGTCAGATACTGAAAAACAACTTCAGAGGTCTTGTAGAGTCAATGCGTTGACAGTCAGAGGTGTTTTGGTGGCATGGGGAGAAAATGACTGTAATAACTCTATAGTACGAGTTTTTTTGAAGTGACCAGTGATGACAAAAGTGAGAATGAATTTTACAGTATTTCTCCTTAGTATGTTATTAATGGAAGATGAGATATTTGTATTATGGACACATGCATAAACCTTTATATCTCCAGCTTTGGTGCTTATTAATTTTTACATTTCTGAAAATGTCTGCTATCCTTTAAGTTTTGTCAAAATTCCATGACAGATGGAGCAACAGAAATCTTTCAAAATCAACTGGTAAACAATGTGCTACGTTAACTTACTGTATACGTTTTTTACCTTCTCTTGTAAAGTTACCATTCTGACTTACAGATTATATGATTCTGATGTATACACACAATCAGAAGTGTCTGTAGAAGGAATAAAGTAGTGTTGATGAGTTAAGGTGAAATGGTAGACTGCAACGAGAGGAGTTTTTCTCTCTCTTAGTGACGTATGGCGTCTGGCTCGCAGGGTGGAGGGTGTAGGGAGGATTCAGCCTGTAGGATTTAGGGCATTCAGGACAGACTTTGGAAGGCGCTGGCGGCTGAATGGTGAAAAATGTCAGAGATTTGACATGTTCTTCACTCCTGTTCCATCAACACACCTGCTTTTATCATCCAGACAGACTCTCTCCTACACACAGCTCTATATCTTGATCCCTGACTTCTTTCCCCTAATTTTTCTCCCTCTCTGCCTCTCTCTCCCTCTCTTTCTCCATCCCCCCCCCACACATTTCCTGCACTCCAGGCCTTGCCAGACGGTCATAATTAACGAGGAAAACGATAGTCCCCATGGTCCTCTAGTGCACCACTAGGCTCCTTGTCCACTCCCTGTGCATGAATATGTGTGTGCATCTGTATGAGTAAATGCACCTCTGTGCATAAGCACACATTTTTGTGTATAAGGATGTATTTGTGTAGACCCCTTGTGGATAGATATGTAAATCTATGCATGTACAATTTCAGAACAAAAAAAGTCCGGAAAAGCAGAACATTACAACATGCAATAATTCTATCTCATATATATTTATGTATGTATGTGTGTGTATGTATGTATGTATGTGTATATATATATATATATATATATATATATATAAATATAAAATATGTATGGGACATATACTGTATATGGTTCCATATCCTGTGTGTGTGTGTGTGTCTGTGTGTTACTTTACTCTTGGCCTAGACCCCCTTTTTCCTCAATACTTCTTTATGTTCAGTGTCAGCAATGAAGCATGATCTCACCCCACTACAAATAACACACACTCTCATACAAAACGACTTCTCACACAGGCTCCCAACCTGGGAGCTATAACTCACACACACACACCAGCAAAACAACCTTCTTGACAAAACACTCAATCTACTCATGTGGACCACATGCATCTAGAGGGCTGAAACTACACCAGCTTGACTAATTATTTGGGACTAATATACTGTTTGATTGTTTATTATGCATCAGTCTATTGTCAATGCCTTTTTCAATTACAAGAATTGGACCTGTGTCTCAAATATATTATTTGCCATAGTATACAAGAAACTGTTACTCCATCGTGTACTACTCACCTTTATTCCATAGTGTTCTATTCTCTACTAGTCACTTTTATTCTATAGTGTACTACTCACTTTTATTCCATAGTGCTCTATTCTCTACTACTCACTTTTATTCCATAGTGGTCTAGTCACTTTTATTCCATACTGTACTGCTCACTTTTATTCTATAGTGGTTTAATCTCTACTAGTCACTTTTATTTCATACTGTACTCCTGTTTTATTCCATAGTGTATTAGTCACTTTTATTCCATACTGTACTACTATTTTATTTCATAGCGTATTAGTCACTTTTATTCCATAGTGTACTACTCACTTTTATTCTATAGTGGTCTAGTCACTTTTATTCCATACTGTACTACTGTTTTATTCCATAGTGTATTAGTCACTTTTATTCCATACTGTACTAGTCACTTTTATTCCATAGTGTATTAGTCACTTTTATTCCATACTGTACTACTACTTTATTTCATAGCGTATTAGTCACTTTTATTCCATAGTGTATTAGTCACTTTTATTCCATACTGTACTACTATTTTATTTCATAGCGTATTAGTCACTTTTATTCCATAGGGTACTACTCACTTTTATTCTATAGTGGTCTAGTCACTTTTATTCCATACTGTACTACTACTTTATTTCATAGCGTATTAGTCACTTTTATTCCATACTGTACTACTACTTTATTTCATAGCGTATTAGTCACTTTTATTCCATAGTGTACTACTCACTTTTATTCCATAGTGTACTAATCACTTTTAGTCCATAGTGCACTAGTCACGTTTAATTCCATAGAGTACTAGTTACTTTAATTCCTTAGTATGCACAACATGAACAGAATGAAGTGTACTATTAATACATGGAAAAGGTACAAAAGGAGCGAAGCAAGGAAGGTTAGTTGGATGAAATGTAAAAAAGGTAAACATTGTATTCTATAATCTATGTAATCTATATAGTCTATGCAGCTTTATTGTCATAATGCAATTTACAATGTGAAATGACACATTGTAAAAAGTAGTTTTTGAAAAGTTAAAAAATCAAAATAGGCATGGTTTATGCTACCAATTACTTTGTAACTAACATTTGATGAATGCTACTCAATTCATAGTGTGTCTAGTGATATTAAAGAATATAGCATGAGAATATAATATAGTATAAGCATTATAAGCATTGAGTAAAGTATAATTTTTTATGCCCCAGAAAAGAGAAATACACTACATTTTTGAAGTAGTGCTTGTAAAATAATAAGAAGATGAAATTACAACTACCTATTACTGGATACTACAACTACAACACATTTGCAAATATATATGATTCAGTAATAAACATTTCTTTTTGGATTACTCCTTATGTTTTTTTTCTTTTCATACAAACATACACAAAAATGCCTAAATGTGTGGCAACTAGTGTATAAGTGGGATAAGAGCCTTCCTGGTGTCCTGCTATGCCAAATTATAATGTATAATGGTATAGTACATAGTGAATAGTGCCACAATATGATGTGTTTACATTGTTGTTACACTATACATCATGGGTTATACTGTTACACTTTTCTAACACCCATAATGGGTTATGGGTCAAATCCAGATCAGCAGTTAGGATGAGTATATATGCTGTGTGCTCTTAAAGACTTGGCACAATCTACTGTGACATGCCATCTTAATGGCATCTGGTCACGACTTCCCCCCGGCTAAGCATAGTGGAACATTCAGGCTATTCCAGCTCAGGCCATTCCACCAGAGTACTGATAAGGCTTCCTCTGATCCTTATCTGTCACTCATAGTCAAAGGCAGGGTTAGATAGAACCCCCCCTCCCACACACACACACACACAAACACTAAAATAAATAAACAAACACATAGGAACTACATTAACCTCTCTCTCTCTCTCTCTCTCTCTCTCTCTCTTACACACACACAAACACACACACACACACACATGCACAAATTCACAAAAACAAAATTATATGGGTGGCACTATGAGAGAATGGCAGAAATACAGAGACAGCACGAGTACAAATGACTGAAAACTCTTTTCTCCAAAGCACATTTTGACTTATTACGATTTTTTGGCTCTACTTCTTCCTGAGCTCCCATTACTTGTGGGGTCCCACAGGGCTTAGTACTCAAACCAATATTGTTTTCTATCTAACCCGCTTCCTTTTGGCAATGTCATAACAAACCATAATCTATCACTGCTGTCATGTGGACGATGCTAAGGCAAAGTATTTCAAAAATGATAAATGATCAGACTGGACTGAAATATGCACCAAATTGTCTAATTTTAATGACCTCAACTGAATGTAACTTCCACAAATTCCACAAACACAGATTTAGCCTACAGAACTGATCTAGAGTTTTTACTCTTAATAGTGCAGTACAGTCACAAAGGACTATACTGCACAAAAGGTCTTCCTGCTCAGCACAAATAACAGCCTATAAAACAATTACAAACTGCAGGTAACCAAAAATTGTAGTGACTTTCAGCAAATATTTCCACAATTCAAATACTTGCCACAACTCACTCTCAATACTATGTATTTGTTTAAAGTCTCCTGCCACACCAAAGCCTATCAGTTTCTGTTCCCCTTTGTTCTGTGTGAAAGATAGAGAGAGTGAGTGGAAGAGTGAGGGGTGTGTATTGTGGTGTAAATATTGTGTTGTGCTCCAGTAGCAGCTTTTCCTGAAGGCTCTGCCGCACTACACTGGCCTGTTTATTTTCATTCAAGATGGACGAGTTCTTATCAAATAAGCAGATGCCGCTGTCCAGCAAGAGATTTTCACACAAAGCATACACACACAGGACTGGCACTGTACTGCCTTACACAGCATTTACACTGGGTCAGTATGGCAATGGACGTCAGTGAATGCCCCATTTAGCTGATCACTTGCCTGTTTCAAGAGTATTATTTGTGAAATCCAACTGATAGCAGTCCTGCTAAGTCAAAATTAACATTTTTACTTTTTGGAATAAAACTTACCTGTCAACACACAACCAACTCTGCTACACTCTCTAGTTTTAATACTTTGAACTTTTGTCCCTCTGTGTTCCCAGTCAGTAATTTCTCCTGTTAATCTCTCAATTTAATGGTAATCAAAGGGGTGTTTCTCCATTTGTATGTGGAATATAAATTGTAGAATCTGACAATCCAACCCAGAGGCAGAACTGAACATGTAGAAACCAGGTTCAAGAGTTCAAGAGGTTTTTTATTGCCATTTCAGCTTTATACAGTATATGACACCAAAACAACGTTCCTCCCTGACCAGGTGCAATACAGAACACAAATGCAATGAGAACATACAATAAACATGCAATAATGCAGGTCCTATACTATAGTACAAGCCCTCTACCTAGATTACGACATTATGACACATTAAAGAACAGGACAAGTGTTAATGTTGGTCAGTACATGGTACTGAGTGATTGTCTAGTGGGAAGTAAGATTCCAGGATGCAGTGAGTGTTATGTAAAATGGCCAATTGTGCAGATGTGCAAATATTGCAATCTGCAAATGTGCATATATTGCAATGATTGGGATATGCAGTACTGTGCAAATGTGCCGTGATATTTAGTCCCTGAGAGTAAGACTGTGAGCTTGTGAATGCTGTGATATCTTTTATCAGAAGGCAGCATGATGTGCATCACTGCAAGTATATACAGTCTAGTCATTCATCATTGTAGTATGTCCACAGCTGTATTTCATGTTTCCAGCCAAATGTTTTTAAGTATAGTTTCTGCTCACTACATACATTTGCTCAAAGCAGAGACACTTGCAGGCAAAATCAGATATTCCAGTATATTTAAATGAAACCAAACATTTGATTTTGGAAGCAAACAGTTCTGTTTAAATGTGTTAGTTGTCATTGTCCTTAAGTGATTCATTTGCATACAATTAACTTTTATCACTTGATTTACCACAACCATCAAGTAACACATGACTGCATTTGACAAAAACAATGCATCCCATTAAAAATTATGGGAACCATTATAGTTAATTATGTGGGGAAAAAAACTTTAGATGATGTAAAATAATTTAGTGAAAAATAGGCTACTCTAAATAGACATGGCTACAGTTTGACTGTGATAAGCAAAGAAAATAGTAATTTGCTTAGTGGTACAGTAAATCTGTATATACAGCTGTCTTACTGCAGCTCAGAGATACCCAGCAGGACAAGCAATGAGCACATCATGAAGGCTGAAACCTCACATCTGGTATCAGGTGGTATATGTGACTTATGTCTCAATATGTCATGGTTTATTTGAAAAACCTTTTTCCATCAGCCTTTTTCCACATTTAATCTTTATTGATATACTAACTTTCCTACCTCATCCTATGAATCACTGTAACAAATGTCTGTAGTTTTCACAGCACTGTTGCTGTATACTTAACAAACATTTACTGTTGAACCTGTATACAGCATGTTGCTGTAGGTCTGCAAAGCATCCTGGTCAAAAATAAGCGGTGAGTTAATTCTACAGTAAATAAATTTTTCCTGTTAATCAAAGTTTTAAATGGCCATTTTTCCAGCTGTTGAGCATTTTTTCTGACATTTCTTTCAATATTTCTTTCCCCAATATTTTCATTATTTTGCACTAAAAGAGAAATTGTCAATATTTATGCATGTATTTGTGGACCAGACATATTTAGCTAACTAACATACATCCTCCACAGTAGAACAAATGATGAGGATTTAACTTAAGTCTTAAACCTGAATTTTACCAGACTTTATCTCTGAAAGCTTCCTGAGAAGATCTGAATACAGACTTTCTTCACCCTTTGACTTCAGTAAGAAACTTTACTCAATATTTTAGATCCGTGTGTTAATTTAGAGTCATTTTGTGATATAAATTTAAATAACTTTCCTGATAATAAAATGTAATGTTAGCTGTTATGCTAGTTACCGTTAGCAACGTTAGCTAACTAGCTCACTAATTGTTAGACTCAATGATCTATATTACTGGATAGGACGCTGCCTGCTATTCGCTAGCATTGAGGCCGGCGCGACGTCATGGAGCCGCCATGTTGTGTGGAAGTGAAGCTTGTAAACAATGGCACATGAAAAGCATTGCTGCCTTCTCAAAGCTCTAACTTCGCTAATAATTGTCCGATTTTCAAAATTTAAAGTTCTTTACAAAGAGGATAAAAAGCTCTTTAACATGAATCAAAGTATTAAAATGGTTGATGACATGTTGGCTACTATCGGCTTTCGCATCCGTCATAATCAACATTTTCTCTAGGCCTTACTGCTTGCCTGACTTCTAATGGCTGTAAAATCGTTAATAATTATCCGATTTTCAAAATGTAAGTTATTTACAAAGAAGACGAAGAATTAAATTGTGTAATGCTTCTATCGCATGGCCATTGACATAAATATAGCCATGTTTTCTTGCCCTGCTGCTACTAGCTAGTGACTGATGGCTCTACACAAATTATCATTTTTTTCAACCTGTCGACGGTCTTAATCCAAAGTAAAGAACATGGAGACCTCATACATAGTAAAGTAAATGTAGAAATATTCAATGCTATCATCCGAGTTCATTTAATGTTACAGTAAACACATTGCAAAGCTCTATTTATGCTGCTACTAATTTTACTTTTTAGTAATTTAAAAAGTGTTGTCTATGACTTATAAGACAATTTGATGGGCTAGCCACTGGCACTGCCAAGTTGACAACACTGACACCATCATTGTCACTATAAAAATGCCTCTAGTCTAGTAGTTTAGAGTTCTGATGCATATCTACATTTGATTACAGTAAGACTTAATGTTTGTGATACTAACTTCATGAGTGTTGTTGGTTTGATGCAAACCTGACTATTAGTGTAATGTCTACGGAACTACGTCAAATTTGTAGGTCAGAGATTGTGGCTGTAATTCACAGATTTTTACGAATAAATCATTTAAAAATGAATACATACTTGTGGAATGTGATCCCCTGGTCTCTGCTGATAGAATTCCGATAAAGTAAAACAGTTAAAGGCAAAACATTGCATCCCTTTCGTTGTTTGTAAACGCTGGCTTCCTTCAGAGCTTGCCCTGCTTCCACACAACATGGAGGCTCCTTGCCGGCGCGTTCAAAAGTCGTGTGTCCTATCCAGTAATATAGATCATTGGTTAGACTCACTCCTTAGCTAGTTGACTTGTAAGCTAGTGTGTGTAATAGCACAAAAATAAACTATTAGCACATTAGATTTTATTATCTGGAGACAGTTGATGACATATTCAGTTTGTCGTAAGTGTAACAGTATTTGCTAAATTTAACTTGTGTGTATGTGAGTGTTGTGCTACTTATCTTTATCACAATTTTATCACATTTTTTTTCTTGCTATTTTGTGGCATCATTACTGTAGTGGGGTGAAGAGAAACATTACCAAAACAGGTAAGAGTTTTTATATGAACTTTTATTTGTCTCATTGCAGAGCTGACTAATAGATAATAGACTAATTTAAAAGGAGATAAGGGAAAGAAATGCAGGTCTGATTTGTAAATAAAATTGCAGAAGTGTTTGTAAAAGAAATGACCCAAGGACCCTAATGTACACTTAATCCACTAGGATTACAGAGCTGTCAGTCCTGTCTAAAACTTCTACATCAGTAACATTTCCACTGTAAACTGAATTAAATTTAAATGCTCCCACTGTTTGGAATCTTAAAAATACTTTATTGTTTTCCAGTGAATTAATGTTACATGGACGCATGTAACTGCCAGCAAACAAATGTAAAACATTTTAACATTTAAAGATTAATTAAATGATCAAACAAATGATTAGTTTGAGTGTCCTCATTTTACTATAAATATTTTATTCATATAAAGTAATTAAAATTAATGCTGTAATGCCTGTTACAGTAGTCTTAATATTTGCTGTGATAAAATACAGCACATTATTACTATGATGACAGTTACAGTATTATGATTATTACTGTAGGAAAAATAACAGCATTATATAAACACTGTGATTAAATTTACAGTAAGCATACTGTGGAATGTACTACAACACCTTACAAGCTAATTGCTGCCAGCTAGTTACTGTACATTTCACAGTAATCTTGTTACTGTGTATACTTAAAGGATGGCTTAATTAATTAAATTTGATTTCCATTCAAATCAAATTTGGATTAACAAAATAAAGTGGTGGATAGAAAACCAACTACAGATACATCTACACGTCTAAACATGCTGTATCAGTCTAATGAGTAACATAACATTAAAGCAATGTTTTACCACAAAAATGAAATTATTACCCTCACCATATTGAAACAGATAGCCAAGCCATGATTGATGTCTGAAATCTCTTTCTTTACGCTGTAAAAAACTGGCTGGAGCAGCAACCAGCAAAACCAGCATATATTGTTTTTTGGATACTGGTATGCTGATCACTATCATGAAACAATTGTATATACTTCACCAGCAAAATCAGCACATATTGTGTTTTGGGTACTAATATATTATATTGGATGACTAGTCAAACCAGCACCATATCAGTACTAGCCAGCATAATTAATCTCAGACAAACATGGATTTAATGCTAGTTTGTACTGTTATAGTATGTTAGCAGGGTACTAATGCTATGAGGTTAATGTAGCTAACAAAACTGTTTCAAAACATACAAGGTTATTACAGTAGTGATACATGGTGGAGAAGCTTGTAATCAGAAGAATATAGGAAAGAATGGCAGACTCTGTGTATGTCAATATCACCATTTGTGTAATTGTGCTCTTTTTACAGATATGTGACTGTGAAATGCTCTACATAAATGAAATACAGATCAGATGGAGGATGTGCACCAGTAGATTAGCCCTGTCTCTAATACCTGACCAAGGTAATGATTACAATGCAACACAACACAATACAATTTAAAAAAAATTTTAATCTTTCTACATACTGTGCCGTTTCAAGCCATTTCTTTTTGTAACATTGATCAGCTTGGCTTATGAGAGTCATGGACATCAGAAATTGTGAATGTCACATAATTAGAATATTTCATTTTGTAAATTACTATTCAAACAGCATCAACATTGACAGAAAAAAAACATGAAATATGTCACTTTACATGCAGTGAATATAAAATATGATTGTTTGCATTAAATTATGAACACAACTATGAACTTTTCCACAATATTTTCATGTTTGGAGATGTACCAGTACAATGTCAACTTATCATTCCTTAAAGATGATAGATTTTGTAGAGGAGATGTCACTGTAAATCCATATATTGGGGGGGTTTATGTTAAGGTGGAGGGTGGGTGGAGGGTGGAGTGTGAGTGTCCCTTGATCATCCATACTGAATGTGGAAACCCTAGTGATTATTTAGCCATGCAGTTAGCATGACGCTAATTATCTGGAATCATGTGTTTTTATTATTTGTCAGCTACATTAGCCTCATAGCTTCAGCGCAAACCTAAAGAACTAAACTTCAGATACCAAAAACTGGTTGACTACATTTAGTGTAAGATGGAAAACTTTGTGTTTTGAATGAGCTATCATAGAGCTTTTTCTTACAAAAGTATATTAAACATCCTCACACACAGGTGGACTGTAATGGTGTGACAGACACCAGATGGGTTTCCTGTAGCCATGGCAAGCAGCTTTACAAAAACAGAGAGATAAGGTTGGAGTGGTTCTGTGGTCTACTGGGGCCTGTGTGGGTTTTGATCTCCAGGCCATAGAGTTAAGTGTTCTGTTTTTTAAATTCCCTCCTTCTCTCCCTTTCTGTCTCCCTCCCTCTCTTCTGCCCTCCCTCTCTCATCCCCCTCCCTCTCTTCTTCTTTTCTTCTGCCTCTCTCTTTTGATAGGGGCCTTAATCAGAACCACCTGGCCCACAAACCTTACTTGCTTTAGCACTGCAAGACACACATGCACAGATGTGTGTGTTGGTGCAAGTGAGAGTGAGCGTGTCTTAGTGTAAAATTTTGTGGGTGGATAACTTGAGCTGTGTACTGTATAAGTGTGACATTGTGTTTGAATAAAAAAGTGTGTATGTGGTGCTGTGTGTTGTGTGTGTATGTGTATTAACTCATACACAGTAAGTTGTGAGAACAAATAAACCTATAACAGTTAGAAGTCACATGGCTGAGAATATTATCAGAGAAAAGATAAACAGTTTTTTCTTTGCTGGTTTGATTCATACCCCTTCATCCCACAACTACCCCCCACCTCCCCAAATGCACACATGGCTCCAATCAAAGAGCTATTTATAGCTCTTTGAGATTTCAGAAAGAATTTCAATTTGTTTCACTGTTCTAGAAGCTCATTGGTCACTCTGGTTTACAAATAATGTTCATCCACAGAGTGAAGCAACTGTTTTATTTGCAAATAGTTTAGCCTAACACCACTCTTGATTTTATATTACATATAGAGACTTGCATACAGTATATACTAGTACTAAAGTCACACTTTGTAATGTTGAAATGAAAATGCAAAATACTTGAAAATGCAGAAGACTTATCATTTGAGATGCACAAGTATAATACATAATACATATACAATTCAATAATATAATTACATACAGTATAAAGGGTCCTAAATATAGCTTTTATGTATAACACGATATCTCCATTTTCACTTTTTGTGACATTATTTCAAAACAAATGCCAGACTTTACATTGTATAAAAGTTTATTATCAAAATGTCCAATTGCAATTAAGCAAAATAACTTGAATAAAATATTTTTACATTGGCCTACATTTAAATTTAAATGGTATTAAATTTATAAACGTTGCCCCCCTCTCCTGTACAGTACCATTTTGGAGATACAAGGTTTTGTATGACGTGAGAGAGAGAAAGAGAGAGAGAGAGGGAGGAGGAGGAGAAAGAGAGAGAGAGAGGGAGGGGAGAGAGAGAGAGAGAGAGAGAGAGAGGGAGGGGGGAGAGAGAGAGAGAGAGAGAAAGAAAGACCCCATTTTCAAAGAAGTTGGGAAACTTTCTA
>BRDA01078016.1:0-16134 GCA_036984385.1 Crenuchus spilurus
GATGTCGCTTGTGCATCAGATTTACAGGCGTGCTAGAACACGCAAATACAAAGGTTCCGGCTCCAAACTTTTAAAAAAATGTGATTAATTGCGATAAAATAACGTGTTAAAATCTTTGTAATTGATTAATCGAAATTAACGCGTTAAAGTCCCGGCCTAATATATATATATATATATATATTTATACATACAATACAGGTGCTGGTCATAAAATTAGAATATCATGCAAAAAGTTGATTTATTTCAGTAATTCCATTCAAAAAGTGAAACTTGTATATTATATTTGTTTATTACACACTGATATATTTCAAATGTTTATTTCTTTTCATTTTGATGAGTATAACTACAACTAATGAAAATCCCAAAAAGTGACTGTCACTTTAAGTCAATTAATCAGCAAAACAATTTACAATAATTTTATGACACCCAGAACAACCACTGTTCTTCCATGAGGATCTTCAGAATCAGCAAACAGAAGAGGGTGAAACTGCCTTCCTGTGCTGTGAACTGTCGAAACCTGAAGTCTCAGTGAAATGGAAGAAAGGGGCAGTGCTGCTGACACCAGGGGACAAGTATGAAATGAAGCAGGATGGCTGTAAACTGCAGCTTAAGATCCATGACCTGAAGGGAAAGGACAGTGGTACTTACAAATGCTGTGCTGGTAATGTGGTTACAGCAGCATCAGTCATAGTAAAAGGTATAGTGAAGGAATATGTGACTGTAAAATTCTTACCCTGACACATGTAAAATGATTCAGTAGTCCTTTCAAATAACATGACTGTCTGAACAACTGTTTCAGAACAACCACTGTTCTTCTGTGTGGAACTCCAAAGCCTGGAAGCAGTGGAGGGTGAGGATGCTGTGCTGTACTGTGAACTCTCTAAAGCTGCAGTTGTAGTGCAGTGGAGGAAAGACACTGTGCTGTTAAAGCCTGGAAACAAGTATGAAATGAAACAAAACGGCTCTCAGCTACAGCTTAAAATTATTGATTTGACGAATCATGACAGTGGTTCTTACAAATGTTGTGCAGACAGCATTGTGACTACAGCATGCCTGGAAGTGAAAGGTATGTACAGTCCAGCCATCACTATTGTATCCATCCATCCATCCAGTTCAGGGTCATAATGTCAATATTATATCAATACAAATAAAATATTTAAACTAGTATAAATATATACTAAAACACACTAACACTCAAAAGTTTGGGGACATCCAGACAACATTTTTTTCTATCCATTTTGAGACTATAATAAAATCTACTAAAGCTGCTTCAGATACACAGTCTTCTGTGTTAGAAGGGTGATGTAGGAGGGTGTAGCTCAGTTTTGGTGTCTCCCACAAGTTGTTGACAGTGAGCATGTTAGCGTTATTACAGCTGTTTCCTCTCTTATGTAAATTTAGCACATATTTCATGCACATGTGCTGTTTAACTCTGTAGAAGATGGTAAAATGTAATTTTTTTTTGTAAATGTTTGACACTGTTCTGGCTCTTTTGACCTATAAAGGTTGTAAATTGGAAGTTAGGTTTATTCTGCATCTCAGAAAGCAGCCCTGGTTATGTGGGGTCATTGTTCTTCAAATATTGTGCAAAATGGAATAAAGGAACATCATTGTTTACTTATTTCCTGTAGAACAGCCACTGTCCTTTCATGTGGAACTTCAGAGTCTAAGAGCAGTAGAGGGTGAATCTGCCTTGCTGTGCTGTGAGCTTTCTAAGCCTGGATTTACAGTGCAGTGGAAAAGGGGTGCTGTTCTCCTTAAGTCTGACAGTAAATATAAGATGAAACAGGAGGGCTGTAAAGTGCAACTTAAAATCAATGACTTAACAAATCAAGACAGTGGTTTGTACAAGTGTTGTGTTGGTACACTTGAAACCACTGCATCTCTTGAAGTAAAAGGTATGTGGTCATTTACAGTCTGATCAAGTATTTTCTTAATATTGACTAAGTGTGCAAGCCCAGGGAATAAACTGTGCATTTACATGTCCATATCTAGCTCCAGTAGTCCAGTTAATATTGGCTTGGCCATTTGTTTTAATCAGGCTGCGCTGAGACTAAGACCTTAGTGAGACTATGACTTCCAAACTGGGCTTTTTTAAATGACCATGTCTTAGATAAATTGACTAATTTCAAACCACTGGTGTGCATGTAAACATGGTATCTATGTGATTATGGACAAGGAGTACTCTTCTTGCATTCTCTGCAGAACAACCACTACTATTTCATAAACAACTCCAGAGTCTGGAGCTGGAGGAGGGTGAAACTGCCTTATTGAGCTGTGAACTCTCTAAACCTAGAATTGCAGTACAGTGGAAGAAAGGCTCAGTGTTGCTTAGACCAGGTGAGAAGTATACAATGAAGAACAATGGATGCGAAATGCAGCTTCAAATTAATGATGTGACAAGTGAGGACAGTGGCACTTATAGATGTTGTGCTGGGAACCTGGTGACCACAACAACTCTTCAAGTGAAAGGTATATCATTGGTTCATTGTTTAGAAGACAAATCATTATCCTGCCTATACCAGTCAAGCACAGGGATGTAAAAATCAAGAGAAATGTATAGGTACTACATCCAACATTTAAGTAAAATTGCATGGAGCCAAATACACCAACCCAACATATAATTAAAACCACCTCCACACAGTCATTGTGCATTTTTTCAGCTCCACTGCACTGTGTAGTTCTACAATTACAGACTGTCGTCCATCTGTTTATCTGCATACTTTGTTAGCCTCCTTTCAGCCTGTTCTTAAATGATCAGGACCCCACAAGACCACCACAGGGCAGATATTATTTGTGTGGTGGATCATTCTTAGCACTGCAGTGACACTGACATGGTGATGGAGTGGTAATGTGAGTTTAAACACCTACAATCACCACTGGCCTGAAAATATCACCATAAACTAAAATATCTAGTCATTAGTGTCATGTAGGCAGCATCCTGGAGGTGCAGAGGACGACAAACACAAAAAGTGCAGCAGCATATGAACGACTGTCTTGGGGTTTACATCTGTAAGGTGGAACAACAAGGTAGGTTCATAGAGAGCAGACACAGTCTTCATAAACTCCAGCACCTCTGCTGTGTGTCATCCGCTCTTACCAGCACAAGACACTCTTACACACCACCACCACCACGTCAGTGTCACTGCAGTGCTGACAATGATCCACCACCAAATAATGCATGGTCTGTTGGTCTGTGGGGTCCTGACTATTGAACAGGTGAAAGGAAGCTAACAAAGTATAGAGACAAACAGATGGACTACAGTCTGTAACTGTATGTGCACCTTTATGGCCAGTGGAGCTGATCAAATGGACGGTGAGTGTAGAAACAAGGAGGTGGTTTTAATGAAGTGGTTGTGCATGTGTGTCCATGTGAATATACGTTTATCTGTGTGTAAAAAAAGACTTGGGGACATAAAGAAACATGTAAGGAGTTAAAGTCTGTTTTTTAAGGAACTGTATTTGAGTAAAAGTACAAGCATTCAGTTTAACACTTTTAATAATACTTTCTATCTGTTATGTTCAGAGCAGCCTTTGTTCTTCTACAAGGAGCTCAGAAATCAAGAAGCAGAAGAGGGTGAAACTGCCTTGCTGAGCTGTGAGCTCTCTAAATCTGGAGTTCAGGTCCAGTGGAAGAAAGAAATGGTGCTTCTGCAGCCTGGAGACAAGTATGAAATGAAACAGGATGGCTGTAAACAGCAGCTTAAAATCCATGATCTGAAGAGACAAGACAGTGGCTCCTACAAATGCTGTGCTGGTAGCCTAATCACCACATCATCTGTTACAGTCAAAGGTGATGATTTTTTGGGACCAGACAGTTTAAGACTTAAAATGAGAACCTCAGTTAAACAAACATAATTCACAAACTCTTGTAATGTTTCAGTGATTACTGGGTGATTTTTTTCCTCTCCAGAACAACCTCCGTTTTTCTGCAAGAAGCTTGAAAATCTCGAGGGAAATGAAGGTGAGACTGCAGTGCTGTGCTGTGAGCTCTCTAAACCTGAAGTCCAAGTGCAGTGGAAGAAGGGAACAGTGCTGCTAAAGACTGGGGATAAATATGAAATGAAGCAAGATGGCTGTAAGCTGCAACTTAAAGTCTACAATCTGAAGAGTCAAGACAGTGGTTCTTACAAATGCTGTGTTGGTAGCCTAATTACTACAGCATTTATCACAGTCAAAGGTATGTGGCTAGTTGGAATCAGCACAAATAACACCATGCACAGTTTCTTTTTAAGCTTAAAATAAATGCTACTGTTATGTTCTAAAATATTCTAAAAATGGTATAAAATGAGTGTTACATACTTTGCATTTTCTCAATCAAAGAGCTTTGAGAGCATGATGCCTACATTACATATTCAGGACCACCTTTTCTCATTAAACATAACAGTCCAGTTTCAGATGCAGTGCAGTAACATCATACTAACTCAAATTTACCTGTATGGGTCAGAGGAAAACACCAATACAGAACATAAATTAATGATGAGCTCTGGTGTTTGAATATACAGATATCCAGTCTCATTTTAGTATAAGACTTTAAATTCTGCTAAAGGAACCCCACAAACACGATTCTCAGACAGCTAAGCTAAGCTGGTTTTAAAACTTTAAAACATGCAGTATTAAACACGTAGTGTGATGACAATAAAGTAGGCAAGGCAAGTTTTTCACATTTCATAAATAGCAATTTAAAGTGTTTTACACAGATTCAAGTAAAATACTATAAATAATTAGGTAACACTTTATAATAACTTTCATTAATAAGCCATTAACTAATGATTAATAACTGTGAACAAATCATTAGCTCATGAGAATGAACAAATGTTTATAAATGACGGTTCATGTAGTTACTAATGATTGTATTCATTTTTGCAAATGTTAACAAATCATTAGTAAATCATTAATAAATCATTTCTTAATGAAATTCTCATGAACTAATGATTTGTTCACAGTTATTAATCATTAGTTAATGAGCTATTAATGAAAGTTATTATAAAGTGTTACCATTAATTGTGTTCTTTAAAAGGTTAACATTATGAAAACAGTAGAAAAAAAACAATGAAATTCTTAAAATAAACTAAAAAGTCAATAAAAACAAAGGAAATCAATATAAATGATAATGGAGCATAATGCAGAAATATTTATTTTATGCACGACATATGTTAAAAACAAATGTGTGCAAATAATCACAAACTTACTACTATATAAAAACTTTTAATTAAAAGGCACAACTGTGTGTAACAAACAATAATTTGAAGTAAAACTGTTTCAAGATATTATGTTACTTTGAGAAACAGAAGTCATAATGTTCTTTCATGATGCTCCTTCTCCAGAGCAGCCTTTGTTTTTCTGCAAGGAGCTTGAAAGTCAAGAAGAAGTAGAAGGTGAGACGGTCTTACTGTGCTGTGAGCTCTCTAAACCTTCAGCTTCAGTGCAGTGGAAGAAGGGAGCAGTCTTGCTAAAGCATGGAAATAAGTATGAGATTAAGCATAATGGCTGTGAGCTGCAGCTTAATATCCATGACTTGAAGAACAAAGATAGTGGTGCCTACAGGTGCTGTGTTGGGAAATTAGAGACAAGTGCCTCTGTGATTGTAAAAGGTAATTTTCTATGGCTAAACATATTTTTCATTAAGTCTTGACATCAATAAAATTTATTTTTACTCTTATCAATGCCTTCCAGAATTTCCAACTAAAGCCATCCCTCTGGTGCCACCACGCTCAAAGGTTAAGAGTAACCAAGAAGGTCCTGTTTTTGATGGACAAAGCAATACTCTTGTGCAGAACAAGCCAGCTATGAAACAACAGTCTGTGGATGATGTCTTAGAGCAAATGGAAGATGAATACCTGGATCATAGTGTGACGAGGACAGAGGAGCAAGACCTCAAGAAGATAACGTCAGTGAAGAAAAAAGAAGAACGATCTCAGATGATGCCAGAAGTCATGAAGGTCGCTCACTTGCAGGAAATGTCTGAAATAGCTTCTCCTGTGGACCATGTTTCTCAAGAGCAAAATAATAATCAGCAAGAGATTTCTGCTGCAGACGTTGCAGAAAAGATCATATGTCAAATGCAGGTGAAAGCCCCATTTAGAGATACGACAGAAGATAAAAGTGAGGTGCGAGGAGACAGTACACCTCTGGCACCTCCTCGCAATAAGGGAAAATTTACCCAGCTAAGTGCTAATCTCCATGAGCAGCAAACTATTCTAGAGCCAAGGAAACAGGTCATGGATCCCTCTATGTTGGAGGGTGAACAACTAGACTTCAGTGAGAATAAAATAGATAAAGATAACAAAATGGAAGCATTGAAAAAGCAAATGGTTAAAAACGAGAAACCAGTTGTCTGTAACAAAGAATGCCTAGATGCTCTAAAGGTTCCATCTTCCAGTGAATCTAAAGAGACACTGCCTAAGTCTGTTTATGAGAAAGGAAATGAGAATATTATTAAAGATCAGAGACATAAAACACAACACATGATTGTAGAGAAAGTACTAGAAAGATCAATTCAACAGGTGGTTGAGAATCCGCCTGTGGAAACGGTATCAGAAAATACATCAATATGTGAACAACTGTATGTAAAAGAGATGAAAACAGATGAGAAAGTTTGCACAACATTAGCATTACCAAAGCAAAAAAGTAAAGATGAGAAAACATTTGTTCATAATGAAGAATGTCCAGAAACCAAAAAGGTTCCATCTTCCAGTGAACCTAAGAAGACAATACCTAAGCATGTTGTGGAAAAAACAACAAAAGGGGATACAAAACAACATATAGTTGTAGGGAAACAACCAGACATGTCCCTTAAACAAGCCCTTCAACACAAGGCAGTGAAGGCTGAGCTTAGCATAATACATATAGGCGATACACATACAAGCAACGATCAAGCCTTTCAATTTGACAAGTTCTCAGACTTATTAATAACTCAACCCCAGGAGATATTAGCAGAGGAGGCCACAATAAAGTGCACAGGTATAGATATTAAAGAACATGCATGTAGCAAAGAAGTCACCCATGCTAATACAACACAGCACACCAATGTCCCTCAGGTTATCCTAGTAGAACAACAAGCTCAGGAAAGCTCTGGTATAGATATAAGTGCTGAGGATGAATCAGAGATGCTGGAGGCAGCTGTTAAGATCCAAGCTGCCTTCAAGGGCTACAGAGCTCGGAAGGACATGCGACCAGTCCTCAAGGAGGTGTTCAAGAACCAGAATGTGGACCTCAGAGAAACAGTTTGTCTGGAATGTATTGTTGAAGGTAAGGCCAGCATAGTGCACTGGATGAAAGATGGCAAAGAGTTGAAGTCAGGGAAACGCCACAAGATCAGCCACAGTGAGGATGGGAGGTGCAAACTAGTCATCACTAATGTAAATCCTAAAGATGAAGGGATCTATACATGTGAAGCTGTCAACAAGTTTGGGACAGTTAGTTACAATGGGAATCTGACAGTGGGTCATTCAAAGAAGCCCATAACCCAAAGTCCACAGAGACCTGGAACAGAACATATTTCAGCACAAGAAGCTGTGCAGACTTCTAATATTGAAGGAGTATCACTGAGGTGTGCCTATGACCTGCCTGCAAGTGATACTTACAGCAAGATTCAGGAGAAAAGGAAAAGCCTTGTGGCAGTTAGTTCTGGTAAGTTGACACAGAAAATTAACTGCATCACATCTAACAAGAATTACAGAAACTGGTGTCTCTTCCTAAAGTTTAGACGTGATTTTGAAACTGAAGGGGGCAGTTTTATAACAGAAACTTGTGAAAATGTTCCCCTAGCTGCCACTCTGCTCACATTTCAACTTGATGCATGATACTAGATTTGCAATTTCATTATCTTACAGTATTTTGAGCAAAATTTAAGTGTGTAAAAAAATGTAAAATAATGGACACTTTTCTTGTATAAACTGTTGAATGAATATAATATTTACATATTAAACAGAAAGAGTCCCATTTCAGCTGCATAATGAAAGAAGCTATAAGGCTACTAAGGAGGCTAAAGAGTGTAATGTATGAAAGTGGAGAATACTCTCTTGTGCGTTCAGGTGTTTAAACAATGGAAGTGTATTAGATGGCATAATGAACATAATACACGTGATGTCCATCTCTATGATGCAAATTATCACACAGATAAGACAGTTAAATAAATAAATAAATAAATGCACTACAGTGTTTTTGTTTATCACGCTAAATGGTGTCTGCTCTGCTGAGCATTATGGAGAATTATTTGCCAGAGTGAAAATGGCTTTACCATTTTTAAGTATTTATTTTGTGTTTGTGTTTGAACCTGACACTGAAATTCCTAGTAGCTGTGAGTATAGACTGGTCTGCATATCATAAAAAAAAAAAAAAAAAAATTCATTTTTCATTCTATTTATTATTTTGATGAGTGTTGCTCAGTGTGGGCCAGTCAGATCTCTTCATACATAAAGGAGTTGCACGCACACCTTGAATCAGTGGCACTGGGGAAAGCAATTACCATATCCAAACTGAACATTTATCATCAATTACCTTTCTGTAGTATGTGATATAGAGTGCTGATGTATTTAATGATGCAGTAGATTATTCTGCCCAAAAATTACCCTGAAAAGTAGCAGGGACAAAATATAAATGTTTGAGAGTTTGAGGAGATGTCACATATGACCATTGTCACTACAATAGAAGTACTGTTTTCATTGTACTTTTCTTTCTTTTTACAGTATCCTGTGCATCAGATTATGACACTGCTCCTGATGCAGAGATAGATTACTTATCCAGGTAAATAGAACAACTGTGAAACCAACTATTTTTAGTTGAGTTTAATCAAAATTTACAGTATTGGCTTATTCTTTGTCTGATTTGATAAAAACAAAAATCATATTTTTTTTATCCACAGGGAAGAAGAAGCGAAAGAGACAAGAAACAAAACTCAGGTTTCTGACAGTTTAGGACAACAAAGGACAATCAGCCCTGAGCCAGAAATGGCCACTGTACAACTGAAACTAAAAGGTTAGCTGCTTTAAGAACTTTGAAAGTTAACAAATTGCTAAGTTACTAATAATAAAATAAAAAAGTCATCATGTAGCATTAACAGTTAATGTGTTAGTTTAGTATTCAAACACTCAGTTTGTAATCTTTAAAGCAATGGTAGCAACATTTGAGCATTTTCCCAAAATCTGCTGCAAGAGAAAAATATAAAACATACATATTTTTTAAAGATATAAAATAAATAATAATTATCAAGAACAGTGCTTGGGTCTCTGAGGTTAAAAGTAACTAAAAGTATTAGGAAAATTGATTATTGCAACTTCAAGAAATGGTTTTCCTCAGAAATAATATTTACATAATGTATCACTTACTTCATTTGTAGTTGAACAGTCAATTCATTCCAAATGTAGTCTGTTTAGTCAGTTAGGATTGAGAGAGATTTTTGTGAAGTTTTTTTTTTGACAGAAATCACAGGTTTTTTAGCTTAGTATTGAATTATAGTGTTTGTTAGCAATGCTAGCTTCACGGCTCAATAAGGGCAAAATGTGAACCTACATCTGAGGTAAGTGGAAAAAATGTAAATAGATTTTCTGGGAGAACCATTTGGTCAGTATGACATTTTCTAAATGTTACAAATTTGATTCTTGAAATGTTCAAGAATGTTTATATTGAACATATATTTTTTAACATTCCAGTAAATGCTACAGCATTATGAGGACCTCACCAACAGTACATTACAATACTGGTCACATGGACAGAGAAAAACTCCTTTTGAAACCTTTTTGAATCATGACTTTTAAGTCTTACCAGAAGCAATAAATAATAAATATACAACTTATTTAGAAGAGCTCAATTATATGAAGCATTTGCCCAGCAAATGAACTGCTGACTCATCCCTCTCTCCTGCACAAATAAAGTGACCTCAGAAACAATAAAAACAACTTTTTGATATTACTTCAAACATTGCCATAACGTTAGTGTTTGTCTAACTGGGAACGTTCTGTGAGATATGTTCTCACCATTATTACATCACACATTTTTAGAACATTTCGGGAACATTATTTTCTGTAATGCTACAGGCTAATTTTCATGGACCCCCTTTAAACCATTTCTGAACATTCTTATAATGTTCTCTGTTAGCTGGGATTAGTTTAAGACAAATTAAATGTGCATTTCAGATGCCAGTCATTTACTGTGTTGAAATACTTCTCAGATTAATGCAGATATTTTTCACAGGTGATGAGTCAGCAAGCAGTACTCCATCTCCAAAATACCCACATTCTCACAAATCCTCAGCCAATGTAGAGTCACTCTCAGAGTCAGATGGGGATGAAGACAGAGAAGAGGTAATCATGTACCAGCTATATGAGACTAATGTGAGAGTTTTTAAATAGATTTTCATGTTTTTTGGACATGTAATTTTACCTTCTTAGATATTTGATATATATGTGGCCAAAGCAGACTGCCACCCTACCGGAGGTAATAATGAGACATTTATTCTCAAAGAGGGTCAGTTTGTGGAGGTTCTTGATTCTGTACATCCAGTCAAGTGGCTAATCCGTACTAAACCAACCAAAACCACACCATCCCGCCAAGGATGGTTATCCCCAGCTTATCTTGAGAAGAAGACAAGGGTGAGTATTGTTGTGACATCAGTGAGTAATTTGAACGCTTAGTGTATTGTAGCTTAAGTGCAGTGACATTTCATGTCATTTGAATGTCCTTTTCAAAGGAACTGTTTTCACTGGCTCAAACCCAAGAATCAAAAGATTCTCCCTGTAAAGGTAGAAAAACACCCCCCAAGGAGGAATATAGAGTCACATTAAGGTAAGTTAGCACTAAGGAAAGGTAAGTCAGTGGTTCACTCCCTGGATCATACAGTTCAGACATGGATACTAAACTGCAAATGTCTTTTTTTAACTCATTATTTTTCGGGAGGTCATGAAAACCGGTAAACATACAGTAGCCTACAGTAGTTTATTCCAGAGCATTCACCCAGTTATAAGGAAAGTTTCAGCCTGGAGTGCATTTTAATGAGTCACAACACAGAGTGCCAATCAGAACAGCAGTCATTTACATAAATCAGTCTTAAAAGCACAGCCTGGTTGATTTTAAGAAATCAAGAGAGGGTGGAAATATGACTGTTTTTGATATTTAACCTAGCATAAATGGGGGGAACAATGAAAATGCAAGAAAATGGAGGATATTGGCCCCTTGATGCTTTACTAATTTACAATAATGGCATTGAAAATGTTTAAATGTAAATATGTATGTGAACATACATTTGATTTCTCTTTTTGTTCTTTTACTTTACAGTCAGTTAATCAAAGGTCTGCTTGATGGTGAGAATGAATATGTAAAAGAAATGAACTTTTTTGTGGAGCACCATTTACAATATTTAGAGAGTAGCTCCCAGGTGCCACTCACCATTTTCAGCCAGAAAGAGTACATATTTCGCAACATAAAGGACATTACAAGCTTCCATGAATGGTAAAGTATTCCTGAGGATGCATATCAATTGTTGATTCTGTTAAAAAAACAAAATAAACAAAGACAAAATGGGAATTTTTTCTTATTTTGACTGTTCTACTCAATTCTCTCCATTTTTAGCTGCATTTTACCAAAGCTGGCTGAGTGCACCACAGACGATGATGTGGCTCAGCGTTTTGTGCATTATGCACCAGACTTTGAGATGTATCTTCAGTACATTTTAGGCCAGTCACAAGCTGAGGCCTGCATATCAGACAAAACCACGCAGCATTTCTTTAAGGTACATGTAGGATGTTAGAAATAATGGTTTGTTGCTCCATGAGAGCAGAAGGAGCTTTACATTGAACTTTCCTTTTTACTTTTTTTATTCCAGCAATATGCCAACACAGCACTTACACATCTGGATACTCAGGTTTTCAGCATAAACACGTATTTGCAGAGACCACTGGAGAGGATTCAGACATATAAGACTCTACTAAAGGTCTTAACTGTGAACTTATAATGCAATTTTATAAAATAAAGAATGAATAAATAAATACAATTATTTATTGACTATTCATGCTCATTGCATAAATTGTTTTGAAGATGTCTGGCAAGCTTTAAAGAACTTTGGTAAGGTTCTACCCATCAGGTGTCGTGTATTTTGTTGATCAATTTTACTAGAAATAAACATTTGACCTTAGCTGAAATTTTTTAGCGTTTTTCATTTGTTTAATAACTTGTGGCATCATCATGCCTTCTGTTTATGTAGTAATGACTAGATATATGGGAAGGACAGTGTTCTCCTTGACCTATCAGTTGCTTGTGTAGGCTATCATCAGACTATGCTAAAAAGCTTTGTTTACATTATAATATAGATCACTTGCTGTCTTTTTTATTTATGAGTTGTGGCAATGAGTTGTGTAGCTATGAAAAAATGGATTCATTTTGTAAGTAATTGTCTCATTTCTGAAAGTTGCCATAGACAAATCATAGTTTTATTGTTTACAGGAGTTGATAAGGAATAAAGCAAAGAGTGGGCAGAGCTGTTGTTTACTGGAGGATGCCTTTTCTATGGTGTCCAGCTTGCCTTGGCGTGCAGAGAACTTACAGCATGTATCCTTGATTGAGAATTACCCAGCACCTCTCAAAGGCCTCGGAGAACCAATCCGACAGGTAGTCCTGTATTTCTGACCCATTCCATTATATTCGGACCCCCGATAATATTGTTACACCTACAAGCACAACTATCATACTTTTACATACATACATACATCATTTAGTTTGCCGTGATACCTCTTATTTGTTGTTTTAAGTTTTGCTGTAAATGGGTGCATGGCTGATGATTTTCCTATTTCTGTGATGGTGTCTTGGTTGTTTTCATGCCAGGGTTCCTTCACTGTATGGGAAGAAGCACCGGGGACCAAGATCTCTCTCAGAGGCCATCATCGTCATGTCTTCCTCTTCAAGGACTGTGTCATCTTCTGCAAGTTGAAGAGAGACCTGAACACACATTTTGAAGTCTATGTATTCAAGAACAAGATGAAGGTGAAATGAGTGGAGAATTCTTTTGACTCCAAGCCATATACCGCATGCACAGGGCTATTCATATTTATATATATATATATATATATATATATATATATATATACATATATGCTCAGGCAACTAAGATGCTGTCACTGTGATCTGAGGATCATGAGTTTGAATCTCGATCATGCTGCTTTCCATCGACAGCCAGGGCCTCAAGAGAGCAGAATTGACCGTGCTCTCTCAGGTGGGCAAGATGGAACACTCTCCCTAGCACTATAGATAATGTTGACTGACTCAGGCGACTGCCAGACGTTTCATCAGAACTAAGGATCTGAGCTTTCCTCCAAGCACGTTAGCTGCCTGGTGGCGATGTATCGCCAGCTGTTCAGAAAAATAAAACGTCACTGGTATCAGAGGAGGCATGTGCTTGTCTGTCCCCTCCCAAGAGAGTCAGAGTTATTGTGATAGGGAGAGTTAACAAAAGGGGCAGGTTAATTGCCCACTAAAATACACTGGAGACAAAATTAGAGGTAAAAAAAAAAAAAAAGAAAAGATATGACAACATGAGCTGAAGAGTGCAACACAGAATTAACACAATTCACTACAGGTCAACTGGTCAGACAAAGAAAATCCACTTTGACTGTCAATTGAATTCATGTCAGCAATTATTTACGTTTTTTAAAGATGGTGCATTCAGTAACAATATTTACAGTTTTCTGCTTACCTCTAATGTGCCATATAACTCTATAATTAAGTAGTCACTGAAATATTTATAAAAATATTTCACCAAAAAATTGTAACTGCAATATGGTGCTTCATCAAAAAATTGAGTATTGTGAAAAAGTTCATTATTGTTCATAATTTCATTAAAAAAGTTAAATGGCCATTTTTTTTTTGCTGTTGATCAGTTTGGCTTATAGCTCATCAAAATCAGAAATACAGAATCTCAAATTCACGTTTAAGTAAATTACTATTCAGGCAGTATCAACATTAAAACAACAAATGTTTTTAAAATATGCCACTTTACGTTTAATATATATAAACATATTAAAAACATATTAAAAACATTTGTTATATATATATAACAGACCTTCTTGATATATACATATATACCTTCTTGAGTTAAATGATCAACACAAATGGACTTTTTCACCATATTCAAATTTTTGGAGACGCAGTATTATAAGCATTTATTGTTTTTGCTTCTTGGCTGTAACATGTCCATCCAGATTGAGCCCAAATGGTGAATGTCATTGTATCCTTATAGGAATTATTCACTCAGAATTTATATGTAAAGGGTTTTTTTTGCCCAAATGTAGTCAAGCAGTCCAGACATGTTTGTAGTCCCAGGTTTGCTTATTTAGTTGCAGTGCTAACATTGCTAACAAACGCTACAACTCAAGTCACCCAAAATCTCAGTTATTTCAGTCAAAATCAGCACAGATATTTCTTTTTAACAAACAAGTCTTTGAATTCTAATTTCCTTTATGCAAGGCCCTTCACTGCTCAATACCATTGGTTAATGTAACTTACTCTGTGCTAAACATTTTGGTAAGTAACACATTAAATTGTTTACAGCTGAGTGACATTGACGTGAAGGATACAGTGGAAGGGGATGACAGATCCTGGAGCCTGTGGCATCAACACCGTGGTACGGTCAGAAAAATCACTCTTCAAGCTCAAACTGTGCTCACCCGTCTGTCTTGGCTCAAAGACCTTTGGGACCTTCAGCAGCGCAGCAAACTTCCACTGTGGAGTAAGTTTACAGTCGACATTCACAAGCTTTACAAAAGTGAATCTACAATCAGAAATCTAAACAGGTCGTAGGATTTTTTATCATACATATAAGCTTTAAGACATATTTTTGTAATATTTTAATGACATGCTTTGAGACTATTGTAGCTTATTGTGTACAGAACTTCGAAATGGCAAAGTACAGCCTGTATAAACCCATATACAATCAATCAGACAGGCTTACTACACTGCTGGCCACTGACATATTGTCAAACATTGTCCTGATGAAATATAGCACAAAGAGTCAAGCTCCAAAATCCCTAGGATGTATTGCTGACTGCACAAAGTAATGGTCAATGCATGAGAGACCCCCAAAGTGCCACCAAAACATACAATACAAGGTGCTGTAAGGAACTGCAAAATGCTCCTAAATGAGCCTTTCACCGTGGTGCATCTACACAGACATGACTGTCCTATGTGTGTATGTTTTATAGAAATGTAATATATTTTCCTGCACTGCTAAAATGTTAATAGCCAGCTGACATTTGTTGTTGAACTCAAAACTGTTTTTTAATTGCACATATACATAGATCAGGTCTACAAAGAGCCTGGATGAGAAATAGTGATATTAAATAAACACTGTGTAGAATTTTAAAACCATAAACATAAGTAACTGCAGCCTAAAAGTCTAAAAGTGAGACCTCAAAATTAGCAGCGAGACATTTCAGGCATTTTCACGACAAAAGCATCTTTAATTATTCTCTAACAAATACAATACTGTGCACAGTTAGTGCACACCTGCTTAAACTACATCTTTTTCTAAGTGAAAATAAGTGAACCATCTTGTATAGAGAACAAACTTTTGTACATTTTAATGCACACTTACTCTTCATTTAGTGAATGTAACATTTTGGAAACAATGAAACATAAAATGTGGTCTCTGCAAATGTTATTAAAGGCCCAATCTGTTGTATATAACTGAATATGATATGATTTTATTGACTTTACTGAGAAAGTATGATTGTGTATTGTCAGGCTCACCAGGCTTTGAGCTGATCCTGACTGACTCTGCTACTAAACTTGGGCAGACTATCAAACTGGCTTGCAAAGTCACTGGAGCCCCAAAACCAGTGATAACTTGGTACAAAGGTAAGAATGCCATGGAATATTCAGGGAATATCATTAACCAGCCTTCTGATTATCTTTGCATATGTCTTTTTGGATTCCATTAATTGCTTTTTTATCAGATGGCATTGCTGTGAAGGATGACCAGCGTCACATTATCTCAGAGGGAAATTCTGGAGCCTGTTATTTGGTTATGGCTTCTGTTGTGGTTGAAGACTCGGGACAGTACATGTGTTATGCAACTAGCCCTATGGGCAATGCCAGTACCCTTGCTAAGGTCACTGTTGAAGGTATGTTTTACAATTAATATTTACA
>BRDA01078020.1:0-12941 GCA_036984385.1 Crenuchus spilurus
TATATATATATATATATATATATATATATATATATATATATATATATAATTATGTGTTAAGTGAATTTTAAGTATACTTAAAGAATACTTATTACTCACATATCTATGCTGAAATTTGTATTAGACTACATTTCCTGTATTTTAACCACAGTAAACTTGTGTATCCCTAGAACAAGTAAAATATGGGGAAACCACATAGGTTGACACCTGTGCAATTACCATGTGAGAACCTCCAAAGTCATAAACAAACAACATGAGGCAAATCAGAAATAATTGTGTTATTTGAAATTATTATTAATAATTAATATAGAAATAATAACTGTACTGATTTTGATGTCAAGGAAAAACAGGAACTTACTACATGTGATTATTGTATGGCTGTAAATTTTGTTGTATATTTAAGGGCATTATTTTGAGTATTTTATTACATGATAAATTACATTTTTAATTACATTTGACAATAAGTGAAGACATTTTGGAGTTAAAAGCAAATTAAAATTAAAAAGGGTATAATCCCCTTTTAGTATCACAAGTACACACAAGAGCTGTCAGTACAGAGATGATATTTAATGTTCTCTCTCTTTATGACTATAATGCTATTTGTTGTTGCTGAATTCACTCTTCAGTGTAATTCAAAGTTGAAAATTCATTCCACATCACTTGTGTTTGATTGTTCCTTTGTTTAAAAAGAACAATAATACACTCCTACTGCTCTGAAATGTGTTCTGAATTATTTTCTATATTTGGTTCATCCACACAATACATCCAACATGTAACTGGACTCCAGATTATACCCCTTTTAATTTTATTTTGCTTTAACTTTTAAGTCTTAACTTTTAGATAACAAGTTCGCTCCGGGTCTACTGTTCATGAAATGTCTGGCACATTTTTTTGGTCAAAATACCTCAGGAGTTAGTAGTCAGAAAAGCCTGTTTGTTTTTTTACACCTGTTAGATGAACAACAACATTTAAGGAGGCAGGTTTTATGAACATAAGGCACAGCTCACCCCACACACTTTCAGCACAGAGGGCAGAACTGACATTCATAGATAGCAAAGACACACACAGGAGAGCTCACCAATCACAACTATCATAATTTTTTATTTCTCTGATTTACTGCTTTGTTTTCACTAATGTTACTCCCTGTACATTCATTCACTATCTTGAACTCTCTTGACCACCCGCCGCTCTCTCTCTCTCTCTCTCTCTCTCTCTCTCTCTCAGCCTTCAACAGCTTCATTACATTGTAATACCAACTCAAGTTGAACACAATAAACACTATTATCCATACTAATCATAGATAAAAAAATATCATTTCAATTTGGACTGAAAAACATCCAGCAAAGCAAAAGATAGCTCCTTACTCACCAGTGTTTTACTCGTATTTCTTGGTTCCACCTTAAATAATGTAGCAGTTGCAGTCAGGCACTACTGACCCATTTACCCTAACCCTGCATCATTTAAGGTGGAACTGAAAATTCTAATATTCTCCATCTCCATCTGACTCACTGTTTAAAATGACTGATCAAAGTTTAAACTTCTGGGTGGAGTTACATTGACAAGGGTGTCGTCCCCATAGTGCCCATATTGCAAAACCCAAATATTACATTTCTGGTTTTCAAACCCAAACAAACCGCACCAGGTACCCAAATATAGGCATAAAACACTGAACATGTGATTTTTCCATGTCCCTTTTTTAATGTAATGCATTAAAATTGACAGCCTTAATATATTCTGCATTTTGTATTCCATATATTTTGTGTCTAAAATTTAGTTTCAAATTACAAAATAAAATGTGAAATGGCTAAAGAACACAACAGTTAATTAAGATTATTAGCCAGAAAGTTAATTACTTCCTCAGGTTGAAAGTCAAGTTGTAAATATAGTTAACATGCATAAAAATGAAAATAATGTTTACTTGAACACTACAGATATAAATTCAAGTAAGAAAATATTTATAAATTAATTATTCAGCAATTATAGTGTACTAAAGTACTGCAACATTACTGAATATAATAAAAAGTCAAACAAAAATAAAACCAGCAGTTATGTGACCAACATTACAAACATACATGCACACACACTTGCTAGTTCAACAAGACTATTGGAAATAATTCCCTCTTCATCTCAGATTACACCACAAATCTATTTGTCCCTTTATTCCTCCTGCCCTCTTTTTATCGTCTCAACAGGAACATCTCTTTTAAAGCTGCCTGTGTCCTGTCCAGCTGGAAGCCATGATTGTATTTCTCTATTAGGCTGTTGTCAGTCAGCTCAGAGAGAGAGTGAGAGTGAGTGATGGGAAAAGTGGCTTTAGGTTTGTAAGACTCTGCAGAGCTGTTGGTGTGGAGCAGTGGTGAAGTAATGAATCTTATTACATGACATTGTCGCTCTCAGCTGGCTGGGGGTCAAAGGTCATGTCACAGGACGCCAGGCTCATTACTGAGACTGGAGTAGCGTCCACCTCTGCAAAGCTCTGGCAGAAAAATCACCAGCCAAACTGCCATTAGTGCTAGCTGTCTCTACGCTGATGCATTACTGAAAACTGTCAACTTTTACATTTCCCCCCCAGTCACTTCTGCTGCCTCAGTGACACAAAGTCTTTTTCTTCTGGGAAAAAATAGGCTCCTACTCTGATGTATTCAGCTTCAGCCAGAAACTTTACACCCACACTCCCAAACTCTGAGAACATTTCTCTCCTTATATAAATACCTGAACACTGTCATTAGGCCAAAAAATTATCTATTAAAGTCACTATTTTATCTTGTTAATTCTTGTGCATGATCATGTTAAGCATTATCCATCATGTTCACACACACACTTCTTTTCCTTTAATCTACTATCAAATTATGACAGTTACTGGCTGTAAATGATTTCTCTACATATATTATCAACAATATAACATTTACTATTAACCAGTTGTATAATTTTTTATATCAACCAAGCAACTGTCAACATATCAACTGTAATGTTTAACATTAATCAGTTCTATCAATCAGTATTATCACTATTATTTTTTTTACATTAGTCAATGCTGTTATGCTTAAAATGAACAGATATAACAAAATTTGAACTATAATTCATATTAATATTAGGCAAAATGATGTAACTATAAATGTTTAAAACAATCATTAAATATCTATCTCCAGTAGTGACCAGCATGCATTAAAATGCTAAAAAGTAATATAATGTTTGATATTAATCATTATTGTCATAAGTTTATGTTTAATTTTAATCCATAATTTATTAATTAATTTATTTGTTTTCAGACCATTGGTAAATTGTCAATATACTATAATCAACCTTAAATACTGACATAAAAATGTATGAAAATGTAAATGGGAAATGTATAGGGCTTAAAAATGCATTAATAACTGGGCTCAGTCTGGTGAAGTTTTGAGGTGAGAGTGGACTAGCAACTTTGATTTGTAAACGGGTGAGACATTTTTAATATATCCTCCATGTATGAGTTTTTTGCCAAGGCATCCATCCATGCCTGGGGAGACAGAGACAGTCCCGTAGAGTTAAATTATTGATAATTAAAGCATGCTGGGAGCTGGTTATTGAAATAGTACCCTTTAGCCATAAGGGTGTTAAATTCTTTTTGAGCTTACGTGGTGTCTACGTCTTCAAATGTCTGATGAAAGTTTTGCAGATTCTACACATTAGTGTTTGTAAGTTGAAACATTTGTTTTAATGTAATGTTTTAACGTAATGTTTTAAATTTGATGAAATCTATTGAAGTGTTTCATTTTGTTTTAAGGAAATTCATATTGGTTTTTTTATATATTGAATCAAATGTCATTTTATGTATGTAATCCATTATGTTACTACTATTTAAATGTGGAATTATATTTGACTAGTGTGGGACAGAGACTCTTAGGTGTTACTGTGTTACACATTAAAAACAATTAATTTAATAATTAATTAAATCTTTAAAATGTTTATCTTAATTTCATCTCAAGAGCATTGCTATACTTTGTGCTTTTCTTGCTCACTCTGCTACAGAAATCCTTATCCATGCTTTTATTACATCTAGGCTTGACTACTGCAATTCTGTCCTTGTGGGTCTTCACGCCTATGCCCAGAAAAAAAAAAAAACTTAAGTATGTCTAGAACGCAGCTGCCAGGGTTCTCTCACGCACTAAATTACAGGAAAATATAACACCTATTTTAAAACAACTACGCTGGCTCCCTGTTCAATACCATATAGAGTATAAATTACTCATTCTGGTTTTTAAGTCCTGGTCTAGGACCTTCATACATTTTGGATCTTCATAAATATACACCCTTACACTCCTCTGAAACTCATCTTCTCTCTGTTCTACCATACTGATGCACAGTTTTGGAGATGGAGCTTTTAGCGTAGCAAAAATTTTCCTGGTTTTCCTCCTTAGCACTTTCATCCCAGCTTTCTCTGCATGAGAGGTACTGCTAAATAGCCCATCTGCAAGATTTTGGGCAGCACCAGAACTGGAATTTTCTGGGCACCATTGTGTGGTATTTCTCAAATAAACCATTACTGTAGATTCCTATTAAGTATAAAAACACAAGGTTCAATATTCACTGGGGTTGAAACAGATACACATCACAGCTTGTCAGTTGCGCCTCCAGACTCCAACCCTCATAATGCACTATAGGTGCTGTCCGCTCCATAATTCAGCATGCAGCTTACAGGTCATGCTCGCTGGAGTTCTGATTTCATTCACTTGTTTTCTTACTTATACTGACCCTGTGGACACTCACTTTGGCAAAGTATTGTTTCTGCCTCAGGACTTACTAAGACTCTGCCCATTTTTTAGTCCACTTTGTGTTTTTGGAACCTTTGTTCATGTTTATCTGACTCTGACTTTTGTCTTGCCCTCTAGACTTTATTGCTGGTTATTCTCTGGTTTTGATCTCTTTGCCTGCTTGTATCTACCTTGTCTCTGGATTTTGTATATTGTACTGTTTTCTCATACTGATTTTTGCTCTGGTTTTTCAATTACATTTTTTGCCGTTTTCATATCTTCCGTAAAGCACCCTATATCTTACTCTGCATTTGTCTTTGACATTTCTGATTCTAGTTGTGAAAACATGCACAAGTATTTATAGTCTCCCACATGCCTTTTGGCAAACTCAAAATGACCTTTCCTATTTTTGCCTGTAAACAAAAGCTTGTTTCTGGCCACCAAAGAAAATGATATGTCTGGCACAAACCCAATACATCTTATTTCCCCTAAAACACCATCCCTAAAGTGAAACATGGTGGTGGCAGCATCATGCTGTGGGGATGTTTTTTTTCTCAAAACCGGTTTGAGTCAAGGGGAAAATGGATGGTGCTAAATACAGGAATATTCTTGTGCAAAACCTGTTTTGGTCTAACACTTGAGTGGTTTAAGGGGAAACGTACATCTATGTAAATGGCCTAGTCAAAGCCCAGACCTTAATCCAGTTGAGAATCTGTGGTCAGACTTGAAGATTGCTGTTCACCAGCAGAAACCATCTAACTTGAAGAACTTGGCAGTTTAGCCTGGAGGAATAAGGCAAAAACTTATCCAAAGCGACTTGCAGCTGTAATTGCTGCAAAAGGTGGCTCTACTATGAACTGACATTTGGGGGGTGAAAAGTTATGCAGACTGAAGTTATATTTGTTGTTGCTGCGGAATAAAAAGTAAGCCAAATGTTGCACGTTGTAGACATGTGCTGTAAATGAAATGATTCAAAACCTCAAATAATCAATTTTAATATTAGGTTGTGAGGTAGCAAAACACAAAAATGCTGGGGGGAAGGGTGTGAATACTTTCACAAGGCGCTGTATGCTGCCTTCAAGATGATCTTTTCCAGGGACATTCATGTATTTTCAAGAAGACCAAGCTAAACCACATGCTGCGCACATTACAAAGACATGGATACAGAAGTCTGCTGATACTATACTTCCTGCATTTCAGACCTCTGCCCAGTAGAGAATTGTGAAAAAATGTGACCACCCTGTAATTTTGCATAAGCTATGATATGTTTGCAGGAATAATGAGACAAAATAACAGTTTAAACAGTAAGTGTTTGAGTACACTCAAGCACAATACAAAGTGATAAATGCCTTATCATCCCAATTTTTTGCAATGTGTTGCAGGCCTGAAATACAGGAGTGGATGTATATTAATAAATGAAATAAAGTTGAATGAACAAAACATGAAATATATTGGATTTATTCTGTCTGCAATTAAATAAGTCAAATTAAATGTAAACACTTATTTTTAATTAGTATTTTCCATACTGTCAAAACATTCTCTTATTTGGGGTTGTACATTTATGATATGAAAACAATCATATAGGCTTCTTCTTGTGGAAATTCATCGAGTGTAAAACTCATTTAAGTTATACAAATGGAACTTACAGAGAGCTGTTTTATTTTTAAGAGCACATTTACATTGAACATTGGGGTAGAAAAAAAAATGCCAGTTCTCAGTAATGAGCATCATCAACCCTCAGTAATGTTACATGGGGCAGACTCTTCCACAGTGTTAAAGAGACTTGGCTAAAGCAGCATGCATGAAATTAAAGTGGTAGTTTAGAGCACTAATGGTATTGTGGCTGAAAGCCTAATGTTGGGTCAGGAGATAACTGCATTAATCTTTCAGAGTGTGTGCAGTTTCTCTGAAGGCTCCTGTGTGTAATATTGCTGCCGTCAGAAAGAGGAAGACGTTTCATCTCCTCTGGAGTACCCAAGCCTTCATTTCAGTGCTCAGAGGAGAGCAGCCCTATTACTGTTTTTCATCTTTGATGAGGTCATCAAAAACGCAACAATTGAAGTGTCCTGTGGGTTGCCTAGTGGAAAACCAAAACCACAGAAGGGGTCTCACATTTTCTCATTCTTTAGCTAAAGGAAGCCATAGACCACAATTTTATATGCAGTATCCCACTACTAAAATTGCAGTAGTCCACAGAATTTAGCCCCTTCGTGTGTTGTAAGCATTCATCACTTAACACAAACTAGGAATGTAATTGGATATAAACACATTATTCATAATTTAGATGCATTCTAACCAGAAACAAATACAGACATGAACGGAAAGTGCAGCTTTCTTTCTATCATTAATTCTTGTGATGTTTAGTTTGTGACATATTTGGACCCCACATGAGTCAGTGATAATTGTCTGTCAATCACACAATTTAATGTCAAACATGAACAATTTACATAATTAAAACATAAATAATTGAATGTTAAAGGAATGGTTTCTCCAGCAATCATATTTACATATTTTGGTCAAACTTTATAATAACTTTCATTAATAAGCCATTAACTAATGATTAATAACTGAACAAATTGTCATAAGAATTTGAATATGAACAAATGTTTATAAATGACAGTTCATGTAGTTACTAATGATTGTATTTATTTTTTCAAATGTTAAAAAATCATTAGTAAATCATTTGTTAATGAAATTCTCATGAACTCATGATTTGTTCACATTTATTATTCATTAGTTAATGAGCTATTAATGAAAATTATTATAAAGTGTTACTCATTTTTTACTTCCTCAGATGGAGTCATTCAATACCTTATGGAAGTCTTTTTTGCTTCTGTAATTTAGAACTGGAGCTACAAGCCTATTGTTGCTAACAAACACTCAAAACAGATATAGGGATTTGTCAAGACTTATGTATTTGATAGCACATTATATTTTTGTGGAAATGATGGACAGATTTCCAACATAAGCACTTCAGTGCATTACATTTTAATCAAAGCTCCATCTGAAAATCAAAGCTGACCACAGGCCATTTACTGTCTATTCACATTTTCAAAAGGACCTGCGGAAAAAAGACATCTTCACATGAAAAGACCTGGAGTTCTGAGAGCTGGTGTGATCTGAGGGCTCAGCTATTAAGGGTTTTGTTCAATCAGCTAATATTCTTTTTGGATTTGAACCAAAAAGAGAATGTTCCTCCGTAAAATAAAATAAAATCACAAAGGACACATATACATATGATCACATCACAGAAAATAATCATGTTTGATTTTTAATCACTCCATGTTTTCACACAACAAATGTGACCACAAAAACATGTTAGTCACATGTTTATTTTTAGGAGCTTTACATCATGTGTTTGTGACGTGGTGTTATCAGGTGTTTTTCAGTGTTTTACATCAGTTCAAACATTGGACATATTGGAAAAAATAAACAAAATGTGTGTGTAAAAGTTCTGGCTCATTTTATACTGTAGGTATAAATTTATGCTTTGCAATGAATTAAAATCAGCAAATAAATACAAATAAATACATGAAACCTCATTTAAATTGTGTTCCATGCAGAGGACATTGTTATTTTTATATGTAATTTGACGAGGGGTTTGAAAACATTTGCATATGACTATCAAATGTGTCCATTTTTGAGAACATTATTGATTGGCTAAGCAAGAAGCTTTGCTAACTGTCCATAGTAATTTCATAACTGGTGGGCATTTTGTTAGAAACCTCTTTTTCATATGTGCATAAGACAGGTCAGTGGAGTTCAGGCCTGCTGTCCTGCTCCTACATTCTTGGCTTTACACACATACTTTATGACATTGGAGGTCAAGACTAGCTGACTCCAAAACTATAGATTACACTTTAGAGGTCTTGCGCATAACCTTCAGTGACAACAGTACCTGATTAACAAGGCTCCAAAGCTCTCTGTTTAGTCTTACAGGCCATCAGCTCACGTCCAAAAGGACTTATGTCATTTCAAACCAATCACGACCTTTCTTTATTTTCCAACCAATCACATCATTACACGGTTCCAAACCTGTATGTTTTTGCCGTTCTAAAGCATATATACTCTGCTGTTTCAAACAATAAACTGGGAAACCATCTTGAGAACAGACTCTGTGTCTGTTGTCATTTGAACTCCCCCAGCGCGCTGCAGGCCGAGGAGGACGGAGGAACCATGCATTCTACTGTCGTGCACGGCTCAGTATTTCAGAGATCGAACCTCAGAACCAACAAACGGTTCTAACACATTTGACTCTCCACTTTTCAAACTGCTGAGACAATTCCTCACCACTTTTTGATTGGGATCAGGCAGTGTATTTAAAGAAAGCTCCAATCTGCCTAACTGCACAGTCCACTCATGAACAAGCAGACAGCAGCAGAACCAATCAAAATCTCAAATTCAGCTTGTGGCAGGACAATCCACAAACAATGAACCCTGGATGCTTAGTGAGATGGACTGCTGCTGCTCACTAATCCAGTATTGCTAAGCATTTTCACTGCAATGCATAAACTAATGCACTTTGTCACATACTATGTGTTGCCACAATATGAGAAGTGTACTAAATATCAGTTGCAGTTCTTATTCGCTTCCTATCCTCAAATTAGATGTTTCTCCCACTACAGTATTTATGAAAACTCTTTATTGCAACATATTATGATATAGCCATGACATTTGTCTTTTATTAGTCAGTCATCTTTCACTGGTGATTGGGAGTTGACTCCCGAAGAGCTGAGTTTTAGACTCTGCTGCATCTGGGGTTGGACTGAAAAATGCTTATAGTTGATTTTTTTGTCAAGTTTTGCTTCAGACAGAGTTGTGAATGATTGAACAAAGTACAACTACATTCTCAAAGCTAATTTGATATCAAAATGTGTTTTCTCTAGCAAAGTTTATAGGCTTTTGGTTCAGAGTCTTGATGTAATTTATCTTGATGTACCATAAGTGGTCCTTATTCCATCATGTAATTAAAGAAAATTGTGGACCCCTTAGCTATATGTCACTAGCTATGTGTCAGACACACTGATCCACCACAACATGAAAACCACTGAGAGGTGAAGTGAATAGCATTGATTATCTCATTATAATGGCACCTGTCATGGAGTGGGATATATTAGGCAGCAATTGAACAGTCAGTTCCTAAGTTGTTGTGCCGGAAGCAGGAGCAATGAGCAAATGAATGAATCTGAGCAACTTTGACAAGGGCCAAATTGCTATGGCTAGATGATGTATGCAGTGTTTAGCATCTACTAAAAGTGGTCCAAGGAAGGAAAACTTGTGAAATGATGACAAGGTCATCATAGGTGCCCAATGCTCAATGAGTGTACAGACCAAAGTCTAGCACAAATGCTGAGAAGGGTAATGCAGCCTATGAAACAGAGGTGTCAAAACACAATTCACCACAGACTGATGATTATGGGACCACACAGCTGCAGAATGCCCATTGTATAGAGTGCCCAACACAATATTATTTATATAATTAATGTTATGGCTGATTGATGTATAGATGCTGTTATTGTGACGTTTAACTTTCTAAGAGTAATAGCAACTCAATCCTGAAGTGGTCTTGCAAGTCGATAAAAGCCTCTGGTAACCTCTGACTACTCATCCACATTACCACATAGTAGAAATTTAAAAATTGATGTATTGTTTAGAATGAGGCAAGAAGATCACAAACCAAACCTGTGTTCTTCTAATGTAATTCTTCTATTCAACAAATCAAAAACTTTCCTGACATTCTAACTACTGACAACAACATTTATCTTTATTTGGATTGAATCTAATGTAATATATATATATTATAGGTAAGAGTACACAGTAAATCTGCCAGTGTTAAATCAACACTACTAGAGTTAAATTAACACTGAGAGTGTTACATTTTGACACCCTCAGTGTTAATTTAACTCTAGTAGTGTTGATTTAACACTGGCAGATTTACTGTGTATACTTACTGCCCAGATAAATAGTAAAAGCCATTTTCATAGCTGCTGAAGACTGTTGAAGAGGAATGTATGTAATTTCTTTCCTTGTAATAACAAATCAAGCCTGACTTCATCAGAGTACGTGTTTGAGCTTAAATTGGAAGTCTTCACTCCTGTCTGCAGTAACCTGCTGTATTTAATTAAAAAGGCTTTCCATCATTACTGTTACAGAGGGCTAAGTCAATAATCTGCTAAATCACTTGTCTGGAGCTTGTCTCTACCTCAGGAGTGATTTGTGCAGTTAGTGCTTTATATTAAAGGTATAAACCTAAAGCACTTTTTAATGCAAGTTTTAATTATATAGCAATGTTCTGTACATTTTATGCAATATAACAAAGTCAGATACTGTTTCATTTTCAAAAATCATAAAAGCAATGTTTCCAAAATGACTATTAAAGTGTTCAAAATAAGATTCAGTAGAGTCCACATGCTTGTATGCATTTCTTCAATGTCCGGGAATGTTTCTTATGAAATGGTGAATGATGACACTGTGGATCAGAGCCTCAGTGAACAGTGAGAATGGTCTGTGGCATTACTTGATGGCATAGGATGCACAAATACATAACATCCCAGAGATTCTCAGTTTGATTCAGGTCTGGGGAATGTAAGGTCCAGTCAATGCCATCAATGTTCTTGTCATCCAGGAACTGCACACTCTGGCCACATGTGGCTGGGCATCGTTCTGCATCAGAAGGAACCCGGGGCCACTGCACCAGTGCAAGGTCTGACAAGTGGCTTCAAGGATCTCATTTCAGCATCAGCAGTCAGGGTACAGTTGGCTATTACATGGAGGTTTGTGTGACCCTCGAAGGATATGCCTCGCCAGACCATCAATGCAAACTGGTCATACTGGAGAATGTTGCAGGCAGCATCTCCAGACTCTTTCATTTCTATCAGTATTTGATTTCTATTGAAAAAAAAATGCATATAAAATTTTTATAAATCTTTTTGAGAAGGCTTCCAAAGATTTTTCACCTAATTCCTGATACTGTCATCTGATTTTTCCCCTTTTGGACAGCAAGCAGTATCTGATTCATAACAGAAAAACTTATTTTATTTTCTCACAGCCTGTTCTTATAAATCAGACCCAGTGGTGCATGAAAATGATTTTTCAATGAACTCCAGCAAATGAATATATCCCCTTTTATAAATCTAGGTAGGAATATTACAGGGAAAAAAATAATATATGGTTCTGCTGATCTGGTTACATTTATTCTTGATAACACATCTGTCAAAATATTGATTATTAATTGTATTAGGCATGTTATTGAACCTGTTCAACTGCTGTAAACTAACATCTTATGTAATTAGCCACCTCTGACTGTAGCAATGTGCTGTTGAGGGTAAGCCACCTTCCTCTAATTTACTAAGCCAGTCATTGGCTTTTTTATTATTTGCAGGTGAGCCTGGTTTGGAATAGTTTGGGGTTTGTTGTCCTCTGAGTATTTTGCCTTTAGGGGTGGTCTCTTGCTAGGAGAACTGCCAGCATCTGTCAACAGCAGGGATCAGTTCCAGCTGGTGACAGGTCTACATATGCTTGTTAGGTCATCTGCACTTAACAGTTACTGAGTAAATTGTTATCCTTATCTATCCAGACAGGTTCTGCTAGTAGTACTGGGTAGTAGTAATATTTTTGTGGGGTTTTTGCCCTGCCCTGACTTGTATCCTCAAAATCTCATTCTTGGTGACCGGGGGCATTGCTGGATTTGTTTTTTTTTTTTTTTTTTGCTTTTTGAGTGTGTGTGGGTGTAGTGTGCCCCTGGCTAACCTTTGGTAATGTCTGTCCTTACAGAAGGTATGTCCTCACACTGACTCTGTGTTACAGTGATGCAAGCTTCTCAAGATCTACCAAGGGAGACGTTATCCCTCTGACATTATTGTTCTTGAGGTGCAATTGGACAACTTTTTATTTATTTTTTGGTGTGGTTTGCCCGAGTCATTTCCTCCATGGTTACATGATGCCATGTTCTCAAATTTGGGTGGTATTTTGGTGACGTTAACCTGGCTCACTGTTGACAAGATTTTTGAGGGCATTTCCTCCCTCTTCACTGACACAGCAGTAGTGTGTAGTTCACTACACTTTCTCTACCCTGCTGTGCCAGTAATTCTCCCAGAGGACAACTTTTATTATTTTGGGAGTTTAAAATGTATTTTATATGTTAAGTTGCCTCCTCTGTGTGCAATGTCCAATCTGGATGCTTCTAACTGCAGGGATTTTGTTCTATGCCTT
>BRDA01078024.1:0-14549 GCA_036984385.1 Crenuchus spilurus
ATTGAGATCTAGGATGTTATTTTAGTGTTCCCTTTATTTTTTTGAGTAGTATATATATATATATATTTACAGTCATATCTGAGTATCATGACCACAGATGCAACATGACAGGATTTTCTGCATAGTATAAGTGAGGACAACAGTCAGTTGTAGCAGACTGCAAAACGATTATGGGCAGAGGACGTGATCTGACTGATCTCCAAATGTGCATGATAATAGGGTTACTGGGTGAAGGGTGGCAGCATATCAGAAACCACCAACTTTGTGGGATATTTGAGAGCCGCTGTAGTGAAGGTGTACTGTGAATGGACTCAGTCATTAATGCTGAAGGGGAGCAGCGACTGGCATCGGCAAGTGGTGCAGTGTAAACAGCAATGAGAAAAGTGGAGCGAACACTCCAAGCCAAGAATGGTTATTGTCCCTACGTATTAGGTAGACAGTCAAATATATAGTCTATCACAAAAGTGAGTACACCCCTCACATTTCTGCAGATATGTAAGTATATCTTTTCATGGGACAACACTGACAAAATGACACTTTGACACAATGTAAAGTCTTCTGTGTGCAGCTTATATAACAGTGTACATTTATTCTTCCCTCAAAATAACTCAATATACAGCCATTAATGTCTAAACAAAAGTGAGTACACCCCTAAGAGACTACACCCCTAATTGTCCAAATTGAGCACTGCTTGTCATTTTTCCTCCAAAATGTCATGTGACTCATTAGTGTTACTATGTCTCAGGTGTGCATAGGGAGCAGGTGTGTTCAATTTTGTAGTACAGCTCTCACACTCTCTCATACTGATCACTGAAAGTTCCAACATGGCACCTCATGGCAAATAACTCTCTGAGGATCTTAAAAGACTAATTGTTGCGCTACATGAAGATTGCCAAAGCTACAAGAAGATTGCCAACACCCTGAAACTGAGCTGCAGTACAGTGGCCAAGATCATCCAGCGTTTTAAAAGAGCAGGGTCCACTCAGAACAGACCTCTCATTGGTCGTCCAAAGAAGCTGAGTGCACGTGCTCAGCATCACATCCAACTGCTGTCTTTGAAAGATAGACAAAGAAGTGCTGTCAGCATTGCTGCAAAGATTGAAGAGGTGGGGGGGTCAGCCTGTCGGTGCTCAGACCATACGCTGCACACTACATCAAATTGATCGGCATGGCTGTCACCCCAGAAGGAAGCCTCTTCTGAAGTCTGTACACAAGAAAGGTAATGGACTGGCCAAGCATGTCTCCAGACCTAAACCCATTAGAACATCTTTGGGGCATCCTCAAGCGGAAGGTGAAGGAGCGCAAAGTCTCGAATAACCGCCATCTCTGTGATGTCATCATGGAGGATTGGAAAAGCATTCCAGTGGCAACCTGTGAAGCTCTGGTAAACTCCATGCCCAGGAGAGTTAAGGCAGTTTTGGAAAATAATGGTGGCCACACAAAATATTGACACTTCAGGAACTTTCACTAAGGGGTGTACTCACTTTTGTTGCCGGTGGTTTAGACATTAATGGCTGTATATTGAGTTATTCTGAGGGAAGAATAAATTTATATATAATATATAATATTAATAATATTAATTTTATAATATATATATATATATATATATATACTACTTTTCATTGTGTCAAAGTGTCATTTTGTCAGTGTTGTCCCATGAAAAGATATATTTAAATATCTGCAGAAATGTGAGAGGTGTACTCACTTTTGTGATACATTGTAACATACATGCATCTTCACACATATTCATTTATTATTATATTGCATCATTTTTCTAACATTAGTTTTATATAAAAATATAAAAGAATTATCAATAAAACTCATGTTATTAAACCTAATGATGTCAAACCAACTTATTAAAATACAGACATTAATTACTGACTAACCACAAGACTTATTTTGAGAAATACTTTAGTTACAATTTTTTTTTATTATCATTTAATCATTAATTATTTAGAGCCCAGAGCAACGCCCCTGCACACACATGGCCATAATCACTGTGGTCCTCATTCAGTATTACCAGCAGTGGCTATAACATGTGCATGTGAAGGTTCTCTTGCAGGTTCTCTCAAGTCAGAGGTCCCAGATATAAGTCACTTAGAAACATTAAGATAAACAGTCAAAACACAAAGATTTGAGCAAAAGGATCTAAACTAAACAAGACAGTTTGTAATGTGAGTGCAGTTTTTGTCTGCATGGTGCCAAGTCTTATTTAGCACGTATCAGTATTGAATAATGGAGGATGTTTATGACCCCTTTGGTCTCCCGTGGCCTTGCTGAAAAGCTCCAATCAAATGACATCTTGCTCTTGCTTCTACTTTTGGTAGGGGTGTAAGTTGATTTGACTTGTTCACATCGTTATGGTAATATTATGTTTTGTGATACTATGGTAGGTGTTAGCTGACTATGTGACAATATACAGAATTCCCTGTATCATGATATTTATTGTCCAGCCTGTTCTAGCCAAAACACAGCCCTACTATACTTACACCCCATTATAAACTGATTGCAATTTCTGGTTGAGATTTTATTATGTTTAAGTCATTTCAAAGCTGAGAACTTTTGTTCTCTCTGAGCAAAACTACTCTGGTTGGTTTTTCCAAAGGTCTTATTGAACAACTTCAATGGTTAAATGATAGAGTATCACTGTGAACCGTATCTCTCTCTCTTTCTCTTATACATCACTCTGGTCGTTGCTCAAATATGCATATACTATACTTCCCCTGTGTGTAGTATATCATTAAAACTGCAAGTCTTTCTTTTAAAATTCCACAATGCTGATGGCTATTTTTATCAGAATACTGTGAAATGAACTGTAAAATATGATTGTTATTATTATACAGCTGCAATCTTCAGCCATTAGGTTCTTTCAGTCCAAAGAATACAAGTAGTGTAATAGCACAACACAAACATTAGCAAACCTAGACTAGTAAAGTTACCACAGTAAAAATCATAATATATAGCCTTGTTACTGTATTTTAATATACAGTAATACATTTAATTTTAAGTGACACTTATTGTATCATCATGTTCTTGCCAATAACAGCCATTTCATAGGCAATCTGGTGCCTTATTGTCATACATTGAACACTAGGCCGGGCACCACACACTCAGATCCAGTTTGGACTGCAGTCTCTCAGCACAACATGACGCCGAGCCTTAGGTTCCTGCTTTGGTTTTCCTTTGACCTCATCCTGAGGTTTTCCCCCCTATAAATTTACAGCACGCTTTAATCTGGCCTGACATCGGCAGTTTTATGGCTGCTAGGAAAGGCTGCAATAACGCGCCACTTAATTGAACGTTAGATTCCTTTAAACACACTCGAGAGTTTAAGTGGATTTGAAAATATCGTTTTTATCTCTGGGCCCCATTTGAAGTGGCAGCCAAGCGTCGGTCTCCACTGTCATTTCTGGCAGATGCAACGGGTCAGGGGCAGTCCAGTAATCTACATCTCCCCCCTGTGCCAGGCTGGGCTCATGGTGAGCTGAAGTGAAGCCTTACACTCCAGAACAACCTTCATCTGCCCAAGAGCCCCAGGGAGCACACTTTATTACCTTCTTTCTCTCACACACAGAAATGATTTAAATATAATAACACTCTGACCACTGAACATATATATTACAATGGAATCTAAATTTGTTCTTCCAAATATGGCCTGAATGAAAATGAAATGAAAGCCTTTTCAGAAAAAAAGGAGCCCTTGAATCCATATGGGAAAATAATGATTATTGAAATAATCTGCTTTGTGCAAACTGTGATTAATGGCTGCACTGAGAGAAAAACGAAACGCAGGTCAAGCCCTCTCGCATCTGTGTAACTACAGCAGTTTTCACAAGCTTTTTTCTGTCCTGTAAAACTGTTTTTCTACACATTAAATTAAAGCACAGATTTGTCCCCATACTAATGAGCCTTTTAATGAATTCTGTACTACATGAACACATTTAATCTAATAAAAATATGTTAAAATTAAACATTAAAATGCCTACAATTACTATTACTACAACTAATATCATTACTACTACTAATAATCATGTAGTAGTTTGGACTCTAACCTGTCTGTACTAGCTGAGATAATTCTCTTAATGGAAGCAAAGCACTTTTATACGTTGCTTTGTATAAGAGCATCTGCCAAATGCTGTAAATGTAAATGTAATAATAATAAAATTATGATAATATTATAATAGTAATATTACTACTACTGCTAATTACTACTACTCATACTATTTCTATTACTACTAATACAACTACTACTACTGCTTCTGCTGCTGCTAATAATAATAATAATAATAATAATAATATTACTGCAAATGTTACTACTACTACTACTATTACTACTAATATCACTACTACTACTGCTAATAATAATAATAATACTGCAAATATTACTACTACTAGTAGTACTATTATTACTAATACTACTACTACTGCAAATATTACTACTGTTACTACTACTACTACTACTGCCAATAATAATAACAATAATACTGCAAATATTACTACTACTAGTAGTACTATTACTACTAATGCTACTACTGCAAATATAACTACTGTTAATACTACTATTGCTAATAATAATAATGCATATATTACTACTACTACTATTAATACTACTGCAAATATTACTACTGTTACTACTACTATTGATAATAATAATAATAATAATAATAATAATAATAATAATGCAAATATTACTACTACTACTATTAATACTACTGCAAATATTACTACTGTTACTACTACTACTACTGCTAATAATAATGCTGCTGCTAATATTACTACTACTACTACTATTACTCTTAAAGTATTTAGCCCCATGTTAAAAGCTCAGTATTATTTTCCATTAGCATCATTAAGTAGCTAATGCTGAAGGGGAAGTTCACCTTATTTCACACTTGAGCACAATTTATTCCTCTGTGTACGTTCAGTATAAAAATGTACTAAAATAAATATAATTGTAAAAACATAAACAACTAGCCTTTATTGTGTAGTCGCTATAGCCAGACATTTATTCACTCTTGGTCACTTATTAATGAGATTTTTTCTAAAAATGTATAAAACAATTCAGTAAACTGATGTCGACAAATGCATTAGCGCGTACGCGAGTAAACATTGCCTAAATGTGAATAAGGTGTACTTCCCCTTTAAGGCGACTTAAACATGTACTCTCGTTAGTTAATAACATGAATGAAAAGCCAGCACTCACCGAGCGTCAGTAGTAATAACAGCGATGTAGGACCGGCCATTCTCAGCTGACTGAGAAACGTCTTTAGCGGATTATTGTGACACACTTGATCCTTTAAATCCTGTCAACTTCACGAATCCACTCTTAACAAACAAACCAAATCCACTCTCACATCTCGGCTGCGACGCGCGCTGACCCTGGCGCGCGCACACAACACTCGATCGAACGCATTTGAACTTGGTTTTGATTCTCCACAGAAAAAAAATAACAGTTCAAACGTCCAGAGAAAGGATCTACTGGATCAGCTCGACATCTCACACAGCGCTCAGCGGGCGAAACTACACTCGAGTTGTCCTCTCGTTTCTCCTCACATGCATCACTGAAACGTGTGTGCGGGGCTGAGGGGTGTGGGCCACATTGTACCCCGGTGAGGACTTATTTTGATTTTCATTACCCACCCATAATCAGACAAGCCCCGCCCCTCACGCTCTACGATTGGCTCTCTGCAAGAGTTAGAGAAACAGATACAGGTGGCTCCTCAAAAAATGTAAATACTGTATATAAGTACATTTTTGTTTATAATTTAATAAAAAAGGTAAACTCTCATATATTTTACATTCTTTACATGTAAAGCAACATATGTAAAGCCTTTTTGTGTTTTCAGTGTTGATCAGTATTGCTTATAGCTCATTAACATCAGAAATCCATAATCTCAAAATATTCAAATATTTGATTTTGAGAAAATTTGTATTCAGACAGTATACATATTGTGTCTCTCAACTGCAACGGACTCATTCATAATATAAAGCCACTCCTGAACCAGACACAACATCAGAACTGGACTATTGCTCCGTGGTCTAAAGTCAGTTTTGCATTTCATTCAGAATAAAAGTTCCTAGAATCCAAGAATCCAAGGTGTCCGAAGTCCAGTGTGACGTTTCTGCAGTCTGATGGTTTTGATTGTTATGCCATTTACTGGTGTTGGTCCACTGTATTATAAGTACAAAGTAAACACAGGTCTACTGGAGATTTTAGAGCACATTTTGCTTTCAGACCTCATCAGCTACCCAGAGTGCCAAAACGGATGTCCTAAAAGGTGATTTAGTAAAACTTCATTCATTGTTCCCATACAGTAAAACCTGTTGGATCGGGGGTTTCCTAATATGGGTATGATGTTGCTATAAGATGACGCTTAAATTCAGTGGACTGTTGCTCAGCCCTAAAGGCAACACTTTGTAGACTCCTTCTAGAGTTTCAAAGAAAGGAAGAAACAGAATCGAGTCCGGTCTACTGAGCCCACAGAAACCTAACCCACAGTCAGCCTGGACTGTCTACACTGTTATAGTTAAACACACAGTCAGATCAAAATACTATGACCACCCCTGGTTTGGAAGGTACTCAGCCTGAGACACCGATGACCATTTTACCGCATGCATAAATAATCATGGATAAAGGACATGACGTGACTGATGTCCATGATAACAGGGTACCAGGTGAAGGATGGTAGCATCTCAGAAACCTCTAACTTTGTGGGATGTTCCAGAGCTGCTGTACTGAAGGTCTGTGAATGGACTCTACATTCAGGCCTCTCAATGACACAAAAGTGGTTCTCTACAGGGGAACAACGACTGGTGAGTGGTACAGGGCACTGATGCACCACAGTGGACTAGAGAACCTCTATAATGAACACAAGAGTAATGAGGAAAGTGTCAGGGATCACACTTGAGTGAACACTATTGGGTAGGTCATAAAATTCGGATATGACTGTGTATAAAGCAGATAATAAGAATGACAGAGCTGTTAAACTGATAAAGAGCGTGAGTGTAAACTAGTAGCCAGTCCCAGTTAAAGAGGATGGAGCGAAAGTGCTTAAGTTCATCCCATTATTGAGTTTTTCTGCTATAAATGAATGATCTTTTATAAAAATCTGAACTCATTCACTTGTGTTGGATCTGGATTGTTACATATGGTAGGATACAGGCTGCATTTTGTAAAAAAGACAGAAACACAGGCCTACATATTGTTTCAACAGAACCGCCATTGTGTTAAGAGTGTCAAAACAAGTTTACTTGAGACTACACATGAGAACCTTTCTTAAACCTCTCCTCTCTTATTTTCTTTCAGGGGTTTGTAATGCACAGGAGAAAGACCAGTGAAGTGGGAGGTTTTAGTCTTTGAGGAAATGTACTTGTCTTTCAGTATTTTACTCCATATTCTCCTTTGTTTTTGGATGTTTATAGTATTTACAGTGCAGGCCATTCATTATTGTTCATGTAAAGACGTTCATTTAGACGTTATGATAATTGTGTCACCATGTGGAGGAAACACCACCTGACTCTGGGTTTGGTTTTTGTGAGTTCAAACATCTTTCAGTTTGGCCTCAGACAGTCTTTTCTCTCTCTTTCTCTCTTTCTCTCTCTGTCTCTCTCTCTTTCTCTCTCTCTCTCTCTCTCACTCTGTCTCTCTCTCTCTCTGTCTCTCCCTCTTTCTCTCTCTCTCTGTCTCTCTCTCTCTCTCTGTCTCTCTCACTCACTCTCTCTCTCTCTCTCTCTCTCTGTCTCACTCTGTCTGTCTCTCTCTCTCTCACTCTGTCTGTCTCTCTCTCTCTGTCTCTCTCTCTCACTCTGTCTCTCTCTCTCTGTCTCTCTCTCTCTCTCTCTCTCACTCTGTCTCTCTCTCTCTGTCTCTCTCTCTCTCTCTCACTCTGTCTCTCTCTCTCCCTCTCTCCCTCTCTCTCTCTCTCTCTCTCTCTGTCTGTCTGTCTTGCTGTCTCTCTCTCTCTCACTCTCTCTCTCTCTCTCTCTCTCTCTCTTTGCAGCTGTAAAGTAAGTGTGGAAATTGGGAGCCTATGAAGTGGTGATGTCATACATATCTGTTTCTTTCAATCTCTGCTTTATTCTCACTCTCTCCATTGTTCTAACTAAACTTCCTCTCCTTGAGAAAACACATGTATTACAGCAATTTTTATCTACCCCCCCCACACACACACACGTGACACACATTACACACACACACCCTTTCTCTACTGTTCTCTGGTGAGTAGAGGTCTGCAATCACAGGTCTCAAGGACTCAGTAAGTACAGACAAGCTTAGATAAGAAATCCCGCTTGGCGAGGATGAAAAACTCTACAGAATGTTGTTATTATCAGCGGATTTCCATTGACCTCATCTCAATATGAGACTCACCGTGGAGGAGTTCTCATCAACGTCAGGGAAAGTCTTTAGGAATAGAAGATTCAAATGTCTTTTATTTCAGTTTAAAAAAATATTTAGATTTATAATCCTATAGAGTTCAATTCTTTTGTATATTTTAAGATATTGAACTCTTTTTGAACTACCGCTGATACACCGTTACTGGGGAGCCTAACGCGCTTGGAGGAAAGTGCAGGATTCCCAGCTCTGAATGGACCAATCAGTAGACACCTGAGCCAGCAGACAATGCAGTGTAAAAGTGATTAGGAGAGAGAGCGCCATCTACCTACCCAGAGAGAGCACGACAAATTTTTGCTTTCTTGGGCACTGGCTGTTGATGGCAAACAGCATGACTGGGATTCGAACTCGCGATCCTTTGGCCATAGTGTCAGCGTCTTAGCCTGCTGAGCCACTTGGGACCCCCCAACTTTCATTTAACCTGAGCACAGAGCTACCGGGCAAAGATTTACCATCTTCTTACAGCCTTCTCCTGCTTTGTGTACATCAGTTACTTTCATTTTCAGCCTAACAAGCCATAACCTTAACAAGCTAATTAAGGCCTGAGAAGTCTCTTGGGTTGGCCAAAATGTGAATGGTCCTTTTTTGTTGTTTGCTAAAATTGTACAAAACAAAAAAGAATACATTCAACTTGCTTAAGATGTGGAAACATGCTGCTGCATGTGTGATCACATTTCCTGGCAATGTATGGGAACATGCATGTGTGTGTGTGACCTCTGCCATTGGCCCACAGATCATGTTACACACCCCCTCTGATGTCTTTAACCCAAACGTATGATCTTGGAGCCAAAACAAACACTGACCACCCAACACCAGTTACTGCACGGCCTGATGGGATAAGATACTGTGGCACTGCAGGTGGCTAAACCGTGAGGTCCAAGCAGAGGTTCCCTCTGTATTCTGAGGGAGGGTCATTTGTCAGTTGCAAAGTAGAAACATACTGCCTGTCAAAAGTTTTGGGACACTTTGAATTCTTAATAGGGTCATGTGTCTTACTACAAACTGACAATACAACTTCAGCGGTCTGTCTGAAAGCTGTTTGTACCTAATTCTGTTTGTCGGCCTTTCTCATAAAGTCGTGATTAAGTGATTTTAACCCACCACCAGAGTCTAATTAATCTCACTGTTGAGGGGATTTCCTCTCCTGTGGTGTTTCCATAGAGTTTGTCACAGTATCACCCCTCTGATCTGGATAATCCAGGTTGCTATGGCCCACAAAGCCAACTATTGCCCCCCCTCGTCTTCCTTCTTTTTCTTTTCTCAGATTCCGGATAGGCAGAGGCTAGTCTCTGGAACAGCGCTCTTGCAGAGAGGAGGGATTTACCAGTTTGGTTTAGAAAGGAGAGAACAGACAGAGAGAGAGACAGAGAGGTCACGGTGTGTTAGCCATGTCTGTGGTCAGTAATCAAAGACTCTCTAGTGCCCCTTTCAGAATCAGGATGTGCTGAAAGAGATTTAACAAGGTCTAATCAACATGTCACTGAGAAGACCTTCTTACAGTGTTTTGAATAGATCAGATATTTAATATATTTGTACCTCATATAACCCATCATTTATACATGTATTACCATATTCAGTACTGTATAAGTAATGTACTGTAGCTGTTATGTCAGATACCTTATATCACTCAAGCCTTTATGGGGGAATTACTCTACTAATATAATACTAACAAAAAGGGATGTTTGGCTTTCGGGTGAAATTGATGGAAAATGTAAACAGTTCACACTACAGTGATATTATATCATGAAAGTCAGTCACTCTTCTTGAAGTGTGGCCATCAGGTCATTGAGGTTCTGTGGTACAGAGTTTTGAGCCTCTACACAGCGACTCAGCTGATGTCATATGTTTTCTATGTGTTTCTAAGTGCTGATCACTCCATTTGAGGTACCTCAGTCTCCAGCAGGCGTTCCGTAATGATATGACCTCGATGAGCTGGAGTCATGACTCTTTTTAAGAAACGTTCACCTTTTTAACAGTATCAGTCCAAATTTTGTTCAAATGCAGCAGCAACCAATCACTGTATACTGTGCAAAAGTGGGGCGGCCATTTTTGTTGCACTGCAGTCATAAATGAACTGATGTAACATGTTTAAACTTGCCCAGCAGTTATGGAGACAGCAACCTAGTACAAAAAGGGTTGATTAGACATTGTGACCAACAGAAGTTTTAATAACTAAAGTGTGGATCATTTCTGACTCACCCTCACATTAAGTAGGAGGAGTAGAGGCAGATGTAGGGTGCAATAAACTGTTTTATGACAAGTAAAGATTTTTTACCTTGGCTGTGATCATGCTAACTCATAGAGACAATACAATGACCGATGAAGACACATGAGGGGACATTTAAATCAAACATAATTAGACATGAGATGAGGAACTAGTGCTGTGGAAGAACAAGACAGATGCAGGCACTCCCAGAACATGATGGGGGCATGACTAAAGTGGAGACATAATGAAGCACATGGCTGATGTAAACAGAAACAGGGCTGTGATGGGAGGTTTCACACATATATGGTTATATGAATCCTTGAATATATTCTACACCTATTACATATCATATATATTATACTAATATAATGAGAGTCTAACAAGTTAGTATTTTCTTGATTTTTGGCCTGAATTTTCATGGCCTAATATTAAGGATTATTACTCCCTAACTACATGGAATAAATGCAAACTGTTGGTGTTTTTTGTTCAAGAACCCTTCAAGTTAGAAGAATAATGTGTTTTTTTTAATCATAAGAATGATTCAATTTTCTTCAGATTTGCTTCTAAATAAATAAAATTAAATAAAATTAAAGATCATCAGAAAATCACACTGGCAAATTGGTTCATCTTAATAAAGCCGTAAAAGTGAAATAAATGCTTTTTTGATTTCTAAATCAACAATTATAAATTACAAATGTTTCCTATTAAAAAAAAACACTTGACAGCATAATAGTTAATTATTTCATAATCCTGAGAATCACCCCTTTCATATGTTGTATGATTTATACATATTGATTGAAAATTCAATTTTATAAAATTATAATAATTCATTATCATATTCATATTTCTGGATTATAGTTTTGGGCACATTGTTTATTTGAAGCAAATTCCTCATTAGAAGTCTCAATATTTACAAAAATAATATACAGATCTGGAAAGAGGACAGTTGCAGCTTTCATATGACACCTTCATCTTGTATGTAACTTATGAAATATGAAAGTTATGAACTGTTGAATGCAAAGAATGCGAAAAAAGAGGATACAACTTCATTTAATGGGTGGAATACTGGGTCAACAGCTTATGAACCCCTAAAATGTGAAGACACTGATTCCTGCGTGGTTAACCCAGAATACATGTCTTCATATGAAAGCTAACATTAAACACTTTAACCTTCATTTTCAGTCCAGCGCGCTGAAGCACAGATAAAAATGTTAACAGATGAGTCAATAACATTTGGATTTTGTAAGTGCTGTTACATCCCTCTCCAAGCATGCACAGAATCTCATGTGGTTTGACTGCGGGTGACATTCATTATCCTCCTATTGTTCAGATTTTAATTAAGTACATGCCATGATTAGTTTTTGATGAATCTGTTGTTTTTGTGCTCGTTCTTTCGTCATCTCTTTGGACACATGTGTCATTTTAATCCAACAGAGTTTCTTATGAAGCTGCAAAGCCGTACTTTAAACTTTGTGTATCTGCTGGTGATTAAAAACTACGAAACTCAGGCTGTTCATCCATAACGAGCAGTTTTTTTTGTGCCAAAACCATATTTAATGCTTTACAGTGATAGTGTTATTTTGTCAGCTGCATCTAATATTATTTCCTGACTTTTGGCACATTTTGTGCTCTTTTATCTCATTACTGTACTCGAGGCTATTCATATTTTGTGCTTAATGTCATTTTGTCTATGTCTCAGAGATGAGAAAAACTCTTTTATGATTGACTGGTATGTGTCTATTAATTCTGTTTATCAGGACAGATGAAATAAATCTGGTTAAACAAGTTTGATCACAGTTCTGCATCAATGCTCTGGAAACTTTGAACCCTAACATCCATAGGAAATATCAGTTGATTGACCTGATTCTTGTCCAAGACAATATAGCTTAGCTATTCAAACATCTTTTTTAACATTTAAAATGTCTCTTCAAGACCAAGCACATTGTATAGTGACTTCTCAAAAGCTTTAATACTTTTGTTTTGTGATTTGAGAAGGTTTGTGATGATTCAGGGGAGCCAGTGTCTTGGGGAGCTCCCATGCCTGTTTACCTTCTGGCTCTCTCCTTTTAGGTAGGCTGTTCTAGATAGTTCTGCTGGAGTCAATAGCCACACTCTGATATGTCTCATAATTCCCCTTCTCTCTATAAATCCAAACAGAACTAATTCCATCTTTGTCTTTTTCCGAGTGAGTGATTGCGCACCGGTCTGGTCCAAGGCTGATGGAAGACTGATTACTATTCTCTGCATGATGCTTCCCTGGATCAGCTGCCCACCAACAACCAACTTCTGTGGCTTGCTCCAGATGCCCTACTCTACTGCCCACATTGGAGTTCATATGGACATTCTGGCCGTTATCATTGCTACCACTGTCATCATCATTCCTGTCTCACTACTGTCACCATATCAGTTCACCTGAACATTACAACAGCATCACATGATTATGATTTATCACAAACTTAGAATTAGCAGACCAGAGGAGGATGAGTCCCCCATGTGAGTCTGGTTCCTCCCAAGGTTTCTTTCTCCAGCTCTAAGGGAGTTTTTCCCTTGCCACTGCCGCCGTTGGCTTGCTCACCGGGGATTAGGGATTAATGATTTGTTGTTTGTTATTACTAACCCTATAAAGCTGCTTTGTGACATCAGTTGTAAAAAGTGCTTTAGAAATAAATTTGATTTGATTTGATGATTCTGAACCTTAAAAGACTACATACAGCTACTATCAGCAGCCAATTATCTTTATTTCTCAACATGACAGAGCATCAGCCTGGAAAATCAGAGATTAGCTTACAGTTGAGCTAAAATGATCAGACAAGCTCTGAGTGAGATCAAATAAAATGGTAGGTAATTCAGCCTGTTTCTCAAAGGACAAGGGGAAAAATTCAGACATGGTGCTTTGGGATGTAAATAAAATCACAGAGGAGCTCCTGTAAAAGAGAAAATTGCCCCAGGACTCCATGTCAGGCATCAGTTTCTACATATGTTTGTATTTAACAAACTTAAGTCTGTCACTGAAAACACTGAACATCTTTTCTTTGTTGAAGTGAATGAACAAAAGACAGATTTCAGTTTTTATATGTCCCAACATTTCTGGAAATGGGGTTTGTATATAAAAGCATGGAGAGGTGGAAACCTGTGTAGTTCAGCAGTTCCAGCACATCCTTGGCTTTGGACTGAACAATAAGAGCTGAAAGTGAGGAGGAGGCTGAGGAGGAGGGGATGAAGTCAACACAGCTTGGCAGTCGTCATGCTAGAGCAGAGCTTCAATATGGCCAGCATCTGCACAGAACACTGAGAGCCACTTAAATAAATCCAGATTTAGAGAAAGAGAGAGAGAGAGAGAGAGAGAGAGAGAGAGAGAGAAAGAGAGAGACAGAGACAGAGAGAGAGAGAGAGAGAGAGAGAGAGACAGAGAGAGCGAGAGAGAGAGAGAGAGAGAGACCGAGCACAAAGAGAATTTGTCCTGATAGACAGAAGTTTCCAGACAGAGAGAGGGAATAGAAAGAAAGAAAGAAAGAAAGAAAGAGAAAGAAAGAAAGAAAGAAAGATAGAAAAAGAAAGAAAGACAGAGGGAGGGGAATTTTAACTACAGGAAAACTTGAACACCTGCATTATTTACAGATAAAGCAGCTCAAATCAACATCAGTGATTAACTCCAAACATACAAATAATCTCATATACAAACTGAACATTTCTGTCTGATTCTAAACAGAACCATAAAGAGAGAGAGAGGAAGGGGATGCAGGATAGAAGAGAGAGAGAGAGAGAGAGAGAGAGAGGGTAACTCCCCTCCCCCACTAACGCCCCCCCAACAAAGACACCCACCCTAACTCATTCTATTTTTTATTTCAAAAACATGTTTACATTACATTACATTACATTACATTACATTACATTACATTTAGCGGACGCTTTTATCCAAAGCGACTTACAATAGTGGGAAAGTACAGATGT
>BRDA01078025.1:0-12968 GCA_036984385.1 Crenuchus spilurus
ACTACAGGCTGCCTTACCAGTGCAGGACCTACGGAGAATGGTCTGACTGCAGAGCTGCAGAGCCATGGATTTACACCAGCAGTTTCACGCCAGTGGCAGCGCAGAAGCGGTAAACACATGTAAACTGCGAATGTTAAAGGAGGTTTGTGACGGTTATGTGTTGCAATGCATATTTCCATACAAGAAGGAAGATCGTTCCCGATATATGAGCGATGTGACACATGCTGCGACAAATATCATTGTCCGTTTTGTTCCATAGAGTATTATAAGCCAACACCAGCCAGTAAACTTAGGAGTCACCTCAAACTACATTTTCACCAAGCAGTCCAGCATGAAGGTAAGTCAGTTAACACAACAGTAACAGTTTTTTGACACAACAGTACAACATAGGTTGTACAATAAGTCGCACAATATCTAACATATAATAGTTATATAAATATCAGACTAATTATATACATTTCGGACTAATTATATAAATATCAGACTTTGTAAACTGCACGAATGATTAAGCCTCAAATTACAACTTTTAAAACAGTACACTCAACAAGGTTTATATACCTTGTTGTCAATTGAGGCTTAATCATATTTATATAATTATATACATCGTTAGATATTGTAATTCTAAATACCACCTCAAGAGTGAGTGTGTTGATGAGGTTAATGGTGTCTTTTCTGTCCAAGACATTTTCTTCATTTATTTATGCTTTAAAGTGAATTAAAGTGGTAACAAAAAGGGAATTGTACCATCAATATAACTGGCTGTGAAGTATTTATGTTGGCCTAACACATTCTTTATTTTTGGGGTATGTGTGTATTAGTATTATCATCCATTTATCGTTATCAAGGTGAACTGCTTAATATATCGCAATATTGATTTTAGGCCATATCGTCCCAGCCCTAGCCTGTAGTCAATTTTCTGTGTCTTGTAGTTTTGCCAACAAAAGTCAGGATAAAACACAATTTTATGGCTTGCTTGTTGACTTTTAACCACCGTGATTTTACTAAGCACAGACACATTTAACTGCGGTATGTACACCACTAAAGTGGGGATAATGACCCCCCTGGAAGAGTAATTTTGGTCATTTTCAGGTCTGGAATATGGAAAAAAGAAACAGAATATGAAAAAATATTGACATTTCCAGATTATTACCTGTATTTTTGAATTATAAAATAAAAAAAATTAATACACTGATCACACAAGAAGGGTGGTTTAATGTTATTTGGGGTAGACAGTCTGTGCAGCCAAAATGTTGGTCTCACCACAGTGAGCCTTAGATGGTCAAAAATAAGGCAAGAAAAATGCCAAGTCAGATTATACCAGTGATTCTGAATATGCACGTTAAACGTTATATCTCTCTCCCCGTTGAAAGAGAGAGAAGTCTGGTCTTGTATGATTGGAAATAACTGCCTGGTGGTGTTACCAAGATGGTGGCAGAGTGAACAGCCATGTTGTATAATGCCTTTGGTAAGACCGGAGCCCATTTTACTCACTCCCAATGCCAAATGTAATATGACAGTTGGCCTAAGCATCTTTTACAGACACACTGTGTTCCAAATCTAATATGCCAGTTGACTTGAGCACCTTTAAGAACAGGTCAAGTGCCAAACATGTCATTCAGCCGGAATCAATTGTACCAAGATGGCGCGATCTTCATGTAATGTTCATTTTTTTACCTTTTCAGTAATGTATTTAAATAGCTCAGAGTGGTTTAGCGGAGAGAGGATCACGAGTTTGAATCCTGGTCATGCTGCTTGCCATCAACAGCTGGGGTCTGAGAGAGCAAAATTGGCTGTGCTCTCTCTAGGTGAGTAGTTGCTGCTCTCTCTGCATCACTACTAAGTAATGTCAGCTGGCTCAGGCGTCTGCCAGCCAATCCATCAGAGCTGGGGATCCTGCGCTTTCCTCCTAGCTCGTTGGCTGCCCGGTGATGATGTATCAGCAGCAGTTAGAAAAGAGGTGGTGGCTGACTTCACATCAGAGGAGGAGGTGGTTTGATATACTACATTGGGGATATATATATATATATATATATATATATATATATATATATATATATATATATATATATATAAATATTGAAAAAAATTGAAATAGTTATACATTTTTGTGACTACACTAACACCCTTGGTGTTTTACAAAACTTATACATTACAAAGACGATTAAATGTGAGTAACTTAAACATACACACAGCTCTGCTGAGATTGAACTATTCTGCAGATAGAAAAAAACCCCAAAAAGATCAGTGGAAAGTAAATCGAGCGAGATTCAGAAAACGAGGCAGAGCTGCGGAAAAGGAAAACAGGGAAATAACTTGTCAAATATTCATGAGTTACCACTGATTAGCAAGTATTGGTTAGTTAAACCAGGTACTGAATGAGAACTGCTGGACTGCTATGATAAGAGTTTCAGAAAGGGTTAAACCAAGACATTCTAACACTGACTGTATTAATGTTATTTGTATTTAATATTAGCATTTCTCAAGTAAATTAACATATTCTGCAGAATCAGTCTTGTTGCTAACAAACACTAGAACTCAATAATCACCTAAATACCCAATAATTTCTGAAAAAAATATATCATCAGTGTATTTCTCAAACTACATCCAAGTCAGTTTGACTTACTGTGAGCTATAAAAGCATTTTTAAGCTCATACTAAGTCCAAAACCACACTGATTACTTTGTGAGACTGTATTTAAGACCAAAATGTAATTTAATTGAGACAAACGAAGTCTTGGTGATTTACTTTTACTGAAATGACTGGGCTAATTTGGGTGACTATTGAGTTCCAGTGTTTGTTAGTAATGCTAGCCTCACAGGTCTAGTTCTAAACTATGGAAGCAAAATTTGCACTCCTAGCACATCTTGGCTGATCGTTTACATCTGATGTAAGGTTGTGTGGATATGATTTCTGGAGGAAGCTTAGGCTGGGATAAGATCTGCTTGGATCTACCTTCTGAGCACCTGTATATATACACTGCAGTACAGCTCAATGTTGCTTATTTCTGTCTCTCTCTATATATACACCTATCTCTCCTTTGTGTCCCTCTTTCCTCTTTGAAACACAGTAAATGATTAAAGCATGTTGGAAACATTCACAAATATCTGTGAGCTGTGTGTGTGTGTGTGTGTGTGTGTGTGTGTGTGTGTGTGTGTGTGTGCTATTCAGATTGAAGTTTCTTTAACTTTAGGGGTTAAGCCAGATCTGCCCTCAGAGCAGCTTTATATACTGTTATTCACCTCTCTCATCAAGTGTGTGTGTGATTTTTCATTAGCACCAGAGCAAAAATCCACCAGGGGAACCTGAACCGTGCTGAGTCTTTGAAGTGGCGCCCACTTTCACAAAGGTGGTCCTGTTGTGTTTTTCTTTTTCTTTCTTTTTTTCCCCACAAACACTAAACAAAGCATGAAAATACACACACACACACACACAGAGAAAACCAGTGCCTAAACATTCGATCAAGGCTGAGTTTGGAAAGCGAATACGTATGTGTGTGTAGGTAGCGTCAATGATTTGCATTGCCTGTAGGCTGAGATGGCAGGGCCTTTGGCACTTGAGGACACACACTGAATTACACGGGATGTGTTTTAGAAAACCAAACACGCTACAGCAGGTTAGCCATACACACAGACACAGATGTTTATTTTGGTGAATTGTGGGGACATTACATAGACTTCAAATTCCAGGACACATTCTCAGACCTTAACCATAACTACTACTGGCCCTAAAACTAACCAAGCCATAATCCTAACTTTACCCTGACCTTCCTCTTACTCTAACCTTACCCTAATCCTAAACTTATCCCTGACACTTATCCTAAATCTAGACCTAACCTTACCCTAACCCTAACCTTAAACCATGCCCTAATCCTACTTCTAGCATGTACCATTACACTAATAAAACATGTCTTCACCTTAAATTTGAACACTTTAAACTTGGTACAAGCTCCTGTGTCACAAAGAAGAAAGGTCTCTGCAACATGAGTTTGTAAACTGGTTTTCGTCCCCAAAACATGCCATAAACCTTGCAGACACACACACACAAACACACACCATGCATAGGTATTTGTGAGTGTTTCACTCATCACAGTGTGTTTCAAAGAAGAAAAATGAAAAGAGACATGATGGGGAGATGGTTGGAGAGAAAGAGAGAGGAACAAACAATTTTGTGTTGCATTAGTGAGGGGGCGATACAGACTGTAAAGAGAAGAGAAAGAATGGATATTTGTAAGCTGGTTACAGAAATGAGAGAGAGAGAGAGAGAGAGAGAGAGAATGGCAGACAGAGAGAGAGGGGTGCACAGACAGTTGAGTCATATTTCAGCCTTGATTAGAACTGACAAAGTGTTATTGGAGGGATCACTGTGTGCGGCATTGTTTGCTTTAGCAAGTCAGACTCAGATTTATAATGACTGCAGAACATTAGAACGATCGGAAGTGAACACCAACCAGAGGGAGAGAGAGGGAGAGAGAGAGAGAGAGAGAGAGAGAGAGAGAGAGAGAGAGAGAGAGAGAGAGAGAGAGAGAGAGAGAGAGAGAGAGAGAGCATAGTGGACAGGAGATTAAAGTCAGAATAATAGAAAGTGAGTGAGGACAAATGATGAGAAATGTATCACAGAGAGAGAGAGAGAGAGAGAGAGAGAGAGAGAGAGAGAGAGAGAGAGAGAGAGAGAGAAGCCACTCTGACTACATTCTTCCTCACATTCTTCTGTTCATGTACCTTTGACCTCATATGGAGGTGATTGCAGATACAGTTTTAGCTCTAAATTTAACAAACAGCCGAACAGACCTGCATGTGTTTTTAGAGTTAATGGACAGTGTGTGTGTGTGTGTGTGTTTATGTGACTAGGGTCCAGCCAACTGTATTGTGCTAACCTCAGCATGACCCTACGCTTAAGCTTTCAGTCAGAGAGAGAGAGAGAGAGAGAGAGAGAGAGAGAGAGAAAGAGAAAGAACCGGGTGTTCAGGGATCATTGTGTGTTTAGTACACTGAGCGATGTTTGGTTTGGCTGTCCTGTTGGCTTGGTGCTATAGGCTGTTTAAAATGTACTGAACATTAGTCAGGCAACAGTCCCCTTTGCACTTGAATTGAAACTTTGGCCTCATTTTTAGAAAAACGAATATCCATAAATAATCACTTACAGCCATTGTTGGGTGAAGTCTGTATTTTAAAAAGAGGATATGAGAGAGTGTGTTAGGTGTGTGTTTTGTGGTAGTGCTCTACCAAAGTAATGAAGCATGGCTCATTTGCCTGAACAGCTCAACTGAAACAACTGTATTGTTTCTCTGAGATTTTATGTTCTTTTGCTTAGCAAGTCAGTCAAAATTGATGTTTGGCTCAGTTGAAAGGATATTTTAAATACTATAAAATTAGTGGTAAGACTATAAAACAACACAAAGCATACATGTAGTTGTTGCAAAGGTATTGTATAGTTGTTATTGTTATTATTATTAGTATTATTATTATTATGCAAGTTAACATTATTGTAACCCGCCATCCTCTTCTGCGTCTTAGCTCCAGCACATTTCTGTCCACTTGTCTTGTTTGTTACCCCACATGCCATCCTGTCACCATGTGCTTTCTGTTTATGTTTTCCACATGTCTCGTTCATGTTATTCCTCCACCTCCAGTTACATCACGTCTTGTTCTTATTACTCAGCCCTGCCATCTCTTTACCTCTCATTATGGTTTGATAATTAACCTTCCTTGTGTTCTTCACAGTCTTCATGTCACCACGTGTATAATCATTTGTCTTTGAGTTGCCATAGCCACAGTCTGTTTTGTTTCCTTTGTGAAATAAAGTCTCGTCTGGAACCCTCCTCCAAATTATTGTCTCCAGTCATTTATTTTTTTTTTTCTGAAGGCGAACTGAATCAACTCAACATGATCATGATAAGTAGAAAAAATTAAACCTCCCAGAATTTATTGTTGTCATATTAATTTCCATCTGTGTTTATCCCCTTGAATACATTTGAATCGTTGTTAGAACATACTCTTAAGTGCATTTTTCATGTTTTCATATATCAGACATTTTTGTGCCTAGTGTACGTCATCAAATGTGTCCTGTATATTCCTATACAAAGATCAAGTTAACAGATCACAGACCGTTTTGGCCCAATTAAAACACAGCAGGGTTAGTTTTCACAATGGTAAGTGTATTATGAGTAAAAATTGGCCCGACTGAAGCAGTTATGCTTAATGTTTGTCATGGCATTTGAATGCTGTGCCACATGTGGCCAATACACAACTTATTGTATCCAACTGTATCATCATTAATGTTATGGTATTATGTAACACCTGTTTTCTCAAAATATGTACTTTGGTGTCTTGGGGATTATCAGAGTATATATAAAGTGCAACATTTAAGGCTGGAGTAAACTATGCAAGCTGTTTTGGTGAGACACAGAAAATCAATAGTATATTACTCATATAGTCAATTGGTTTTATGGTATATTTAGCATGAAAAGTGACACGTACCCTTTTTTTAAAAAAAAAAGTTGATGCTGTTTAAATAGTCATTTATTCAAATTTGAAATGAAATCCAGAAATCTAACAAGTTAAGATCCTGGATGTCTTATTTATATGAGCTATAATATCACAAAGCTCATTGAGATCTACTTTGAAAAATCTGAATATATGGTAAAATATTAATGTTTGAACAAATATTTTTCATTGAGGGAACATTTAATGATGATTAATAGACTAATACAGTGTTAAACATGGCATTTTAACTTAATATTTTAAAATTTAATGTTGGACATATAAAATCTCAAGTGTTGCAATGTACAGTACCAATCAGAAGTTTGGACACAGCTTCTGGACATTCAGTGGTTTTTCATTATATAAAAATGGTCTGCATTGTAGATTAATACTAAAGTCATCAATACTATGAAGAAATACATATGGAATTATTTAGTAAACAAACAAGTGATATACAAACCAGAATATGTTTTATATTTTACATTCTTCAAAGTAGGCACCTCTTGCTGAGATGACAGCTTTTTTTTGGCACTTTCTCAGTCAGCTTTATGAGGTAGTCACCTGGAATGGCTTTCAGCTAACAGCTGTGCCTTGTCAAGAGTTCATTACTTGCATTGTTTGCCCTCTTATGTGTTTGAGACATCAGTTGTGTGTGTCTGCTTTGAAGAATCTAAAATCTAAAACATATTTTGTTTGTTTAACACTTTTAAGTTTACTACATGGTTCATTATGTGTTCCTTCATAGTCTGGATGACTTCAGTATTAATTTACAATGTAGGGGAAAAAAACAAACAAATGAAACATTGAATGAGAACTTTTGACTGGTACTGTATGTTAATTAAATACTGTAATAGTTTTTAATTTTTTTAATTTTTTTTTTTTATATATGTACAAAATATACAGTTAATATGTACTGAATAAATGTAACATTAGTGACCTCAAGTCTCAACACGGGCTAAAAACCATCAGCAACAAACCCTGAAAATAAAGTTAAAGTATAAAGTATTTGCTCAAATATAGAGTTTAATAATAAGACTTTTCATTATCACTTAATATAAGACAGGATAAGCAAGAATAGATTCCCCAAGTGACAGCATCTTAGAATTTCCCTCTATCATAAGCCTGGCTGAACTCAGATAACCTGATTATGTCCAAATAAGTGTGAGTGTCTGAACATGTGTGTATGTGGGTGCAAGGAGGTCATGAGGTCATTTAAAACCCATGTTATCAGGGAATCTACATACATAATTAAATTTGAATGCAAAACAAGACTGCATCCCAGAAGGAACCTGAGAGATGTGTCTGGGGGAAGCATTTAGGTGACGGATGTAAGGATCAGGTGCAAAAACGTCTGTTTCTCGTTCTCCTCTCCTCTTATCTATATTATTGCTTCCAGACTGTTCAAATATGAAAATACCTGCTGGTTAAACATCACATTCATCTGCTACAGACATTTTAGGGATTCTGACATAAAACTGAAAACCTCGTCAAGTTTTCATGCTCACTATTACTTTTTTAATTTGTGGCAAAACTTTTGTTTTTCTGTTTATATCCTTCTTCTTTGTTCATGTTCTTTTTCATTATTTATGATTTATTTTATTTGGATTTTTGTCTGCAAAATAGTTTCACACATTTTATTTTATTTTATTTAAGTAACCAGACTGGAAATATTCGGTCTGAATGGGATAGTGGGGTTGTACCAGTTCTCTCTCTCTCTCTCTCTCTCTCTCACACACACACACACACACACACACACACACACACACACAAATAAATGTTAAACTTTATTGTTTTTCTAACACCCAAGGACACTTTACAATCAACACAATACTTGTTTGGTAGCCAATTGACCCACCCATTCATTAACTCTCATTATCACTTGTAATGTCCCTGACTCTAGGGTGCAAACTAACACAGGCCTCCTCTGATGCATGTGAAGTCAAGCTCCGCCTCTTTTCCAACTGCTGTTGGTATATCATTGACGGGCAGCCAACACAGTCGGAGTAAATCGCAGGGTTCGAGATCCGGAAGCGAGTGTCCACCTGGAGGACTGTATTGAGCCCTAAAGGGATAGGACCAACCCTATCTGGGCAGACACAGATACATTCATACACACACACCAGGGAGAGTAGCCATTTCACCTGGACTGTGTCATGTGGCCATGTCAACATAAACCAGAGAGATGAATGATAACTGAGACAAACTTTCCCGGAAAAAAAAAAGATGATAACCAAATTGTACAATAACCAGGTCAAATGCAAACTGAAGTTCCACTGTATAACAACAAATTAAATGAAGTTGACCAGACACGTCATCTTGGGTTCATTCTGTCTCCAATGAAATTAAAGTTAAAAAAATTGTCTAACATTTACTTCTTAGGTATAAAATCATGGTATTGTGTGTGGTGCTGATAAGAGCACATCAAACAGCAGTGTAGCTGCACAGTGCAGGACTGAGAATGGAAAAGTGGACCACCAACCACAAATAACCAGACAAGAGCAGATCTGTGGTCAGAAACTGATCATTGACGAACTGCTGACAACTCATAATGTGCAACAAAAGATGAGCTAGAATGTCTATCTGAACCACAGAAAGGATTTAATGGCTGATGACTGTATAATCTTATGCACACATGCAAAACCATGCACTGCACTTTTGCATTTCTGCTCAGTAGTTTGTGGTCTAAATAGTTATCCTGCAGAGTGAATGCCACAGTTTGAAACATTTGGATAACCTATTTCAACATAAATTCTTATGAATTTCATTGACACTGACAGAAATGACACTTGGAGTGGAAATGTTTTGGGTGATATCTTTCAGTTTTTGTGCACATGTGACTATTATGTCTGTGCTGTTTTGGTAAAAACATCAGTAACTGAAAGTCTTATTTTTACTTTCTATCTCTGTCTTTCTCACACTTGCTCTCTCTTCCGGTTCATGAGCAATAAACCTGAGGTTAGAGGTGTCTCAGATTGTTCCATGGTAACTGAGAAGGAGAGAAATGGTCTTGATTAACTTTATTTACCCAATAAAAGTGTAACTTCTAACCACAATCTTCCATTAAAACATAAATTATCTGATCTCCATAGAAAAGCATCGACCAATAGAATGGTACACTCTGGAGTCTAAGGTCATCACGCCCAATGTCAAGCATCAGCTAGGACATCATCAATATCTTATCTCAATAATGATCTCATGGCTGAATGCAATGTAGTAGCTGTTATTTCATAATAGGGGGACTATGCCCTTCATACATTTGATGTATTAGAAATGTTGGATCAGAAGGTGAGCACATATAAGAATTTTTTGAGGGGGGTGCCTTGAAAAAGTCTGCCTGATTAAATGGTTAAGATATTTGATGAAAATTTAATGACTGTCACAGTGGTGGTGATTGAAACCAGACATACAGAATGTTTTTTTCATCTACCTCAGAACATTAATTAATTATAGTAATAACATACATGGTTATGAATGTGTCCTGAATTTTTGATATACATTTTGTTATAAAATTTAGAACGAAATTGTCTTTTTTTTTTAAACACGCATGACAATGAAGTTGTGAGTTAAAATAGTCTCCAAGGAAAATGTATTCTTTAAAAAGTAACACTATTTAATAATTATTAGCATTGGTTCAGTAGGTCATAGCTTCATTATAATTTTTTTCTCAAATAAAATGCCTAAATTTGCATTTTAGACATTACAACCGCTGGTCATCACTGGTCATTATAAAGAAATCTGAATTGGTGACCCTGGAAGACATTTTGAGTTGTGAGCTTTGGAAATTTTGAGTAGCATATAGACAGTATATACATTATCAAAAGCTAAGAACCCACTTTTTCCAGTTTTGTATTGAAAATTATTTGCTTTACTTTTCACTGTTTAAATCTGGAGTCTGTGCTACCACTCCATATTTTCAAGCTGATCATCTTGTTCTTGGACGTATGTTTTGGGTTATTAACTTGCTGTTGGGTGAATTCATGCCACTCTTAATTAAAAATTAGTTTAAAGTCTTGTAGATCATCCATCTTCCTCTTGAACACATTCAAGAGGGTTTCAATGCAGCTCAGGTCTAGAGGCTGTGTTGGACATGGTTGGAGTGGTCTCTTTTTGTGCAAAGCTGTGATATTTCCTTTTTCATTTGAATTATTTTAATAAATTAAACAGAACACTTTTTAATGTGGTAGCTCATGCAGAAACCCCTGATAGAGACCCTGCTTTTTAATGCTGCACCAGCTAGCTTTATGTAAATGATGCATCAGTCACATTTAACGAGAGATTATTATAGTATTTTTAAAAATGTGAAATGGGTCAAAATGTATTTAGTAGGAAGTTTTAAAACAGTATGAGAATTTTTTTTAGTATAAAAGTATAGAACCTTCAAGCAGCCAGCGGTGGGAACAGATTCAGTTCCCTTTAAAAGAGTTATGTATTTGCAATAACATTGCAATGTGATATGTATCATGATACAGGGTTTATGATTCAGTATGAATGAATGTTACACTTATATAAGGCCTTTCAAGATAACCAAGGACGCTTTACAATCGACACACTCCATTTACACATACCGGTGAGAAGCGGCAGCCAGTCGCACACAGCATACTCTCAGCTGGAAATGACCGTCCACTGGAGGACTACATCGAGCACTAGGGGGATCACCCAGGACAGAGTGCCAAACATATCTGGGCATACATATATACACACATTCATACACAGACATACATATTTATACTCACCAGGGTAATTTTTTAGAGTATCCAATTCACCTGATCTCCATGTTTTTGGACTGTGGGAGGAAACCGGAGTCCCCATTGGAAACCAGGCACAGACGAGGAGAACATGGAAACTCCGCTTAGATGGGGACTTGAACCCAAGACCTCAGTGCTGAGAGGCGAACGTGTTAACCACTAAGCCGTGCCGCCCAAATACTGGAATATATTATAAAACTATAAACAATACAGTATTTTGCTATTTAAACATATAATTTTAGGAATTTTATCTCTCAATTTTAGTGTGAATACTACATTTCAGTGCATAACTAAGAAAGTCAAAAGTGGCATCTGACAATCACAAGAAAGATCGAAGCTGGAATACTGATTATATTGCTAAAACCTTTTAATATGAATGTAGTCATTTATGTTATGTTATATTTATGTCAAATAGGTCATTCTGTTGATGGTTAAATTGTAATAATATGAACAGATAAGTTAACTGATCATGTGATGGAGATGACAAAATAAGTTTTTTCATGTATGGCATTCATAAATGTGGATGGTTCCATAACTGCTATGAAAGTTAATTTTAGTCAAAATAAATCAAATCTATTTATATCTTAAAATTGAATTAGTACATTTCTTGGAGAAAATACAGAATGTTTGTATGATAAGTGATTGATCAGGCATTGTTAAGTGTTTGCTATGGCGTCCCAGTTGAAGGAGTACCTAGTTGCTTGCAACTGAAGTAGTTGTTATGCTGTTGCTGGACGGTTGTTATGGAATTGCTAGATGGTTGCTCTAGTCTCCTAGGTAGTTGCTAAGCTGTTACTAAGCAGTTGCTATTGTCTCTGAATTGGTTGCTAAGGTATTAGTAGGCAGCTGCTATGCAGTTAATTTGAAGGTGAAAGTAGAGTCAGGTGTTTCAATCAATGGGATGACAATCAGGTGTGAGTGGGCACCATGTTTTATTTAAAGAACATGGATCCATCAAAGTCTGCACTTCACAACACATGTTTGTGGAAGCATATCATGGCACAACTAAAAAAGATTTCTAAGGACCTCAGAAAGAGTTGATGATGCTCATCAGGCTGGATAAGGTTACAAAACCATTTCTAAAGAGTTTGGACTGCACCAATCCATAGTCAGACAGATTGCATACAAATGGAAGAAATTCAATTCCATTGTTACCCTCCCCAGAAGTGGTCGACCAACAAATATGTTCATGACTATCAGAACATATATATATATATATATATATATATATATATATATATATATATATATATATATATATATATATATACACACACACACACACACACACACACACACACTGCTCAAAGAAATAAAGGGAACGCTTAAACAACTCAATGTAACTCCAAGTCAACCACACTTCTGTGAAACCAACCTGTCCAGTTAGGAAGCAACACTGATTATGGATCAATTTTACCTGCTGTTGTGCGAATGGAACAGACAACAGGTAGAAAGGAGAGGCAATTAGCAAGACAACCCCTATAAAGGAGTGGTTCTCCAGGTGGTGACCATAGACCTTTTCTCTGTTCTCATCCTTTCTGGCTGATGTTTTGGTCACTTTTGCATTTTGTCAGTTCTCTTACCATAGAGGTAGCATGAGGCAAGAAGGTTTGCTGTGTCTGTCAGCACAGTGTCCAGAGCATGGAGCTGATACCAGGAGACAGGCCAATACACCAGGAGACATGGAGGGGGCCATAGGAGGGCAACAACCCAGCAGCAGGACCGCTACCTCCTCCTTTGTGCA
>BRDA01078027.1:0-14990 GCA_036984385.1 Crenuchus spilurus
CACCTTTCACTTTCAACTAAAATGGAACGTAGTTTCAACAAACAGCCTGGACGTTTTTTCAACGTCTTTTTAACGACATAGTGCTGGGGGGGATTCATCGTCATTAGCCAAGTAGCTAGCCAGCTGCATAGCATATCTTTTTGTAAATATTGTGGTGATCTTGAGGTTTGTTGTGTTTTTCCCAGGTATTTTCAATCCACAAACTTTGGTCTCCGTTTTGTTTTCTATGAATGAATGAATGAATGAATGAACGTTACACTTATATAGCGCCTTTCTCAAACCCAAGGACACTTTACAATCAACACACTCCATTTTACACACACCGGCGAGAAGTGGCAGCCAATCGTGCACAGCGTACTCTCAACCGGAAGCGACCGTCCACCTGGAGGACTGCATCGAGCACTAGGGGAATCACCCAGGACAGAGTGCCAACCATATCTGGGCATACACACACACATTCATACACACACACACCAGGGTAATTTTTTTTAGAGTAGCCAATTCACCTGAACTCCATGTTTTTGGACTGTGGGAGGAAACCGGAGTCCCCGGAGGAAACCCACGCAGGCACGGGGAGAACATGGAAACTCCGCTCAGATGTGGACTCGAACCCAAGACCTCAGTGCTGAAATGGTAGCAAAGATTGTTCTATGGCAGCAAAAGTGAAATTACTCCAAAAATTGCTTCTTGTTCTCCGTCCAAGCTGCGGGAGTGACGTCAGCACGTTGTATTGTTAAACTTCACCAGTGTGACTGGAAACCTTAACGTGCAAATTTATTTTTTAAAAAGCAGATTACTGGACAAATACATTATTTTTGTCCTTCTTTGACATTTTCGTTTTTGTTTTTATTTGTTGACAAAAAGTGTAATACTTTTAGTCATAGTTTTCATTTTAAAATATTAGTTTTTATTTAGTTCTCGTCTCGTTTTCGTTGTGAAAAAATAGTCCTCACTGAATATTTTTTGGCATAATTATTGTTAACGAAGTTAACACTGGTTAACAGTATTGTACTTGGTAATACAAACACCAGCAGTGTACAAAATTTAGGGTATGAATTATGGTGTACAATAGTAGGATAAGTTTAATAGCTATCTTGGGAAACAAGGAGTTGCTATGGACATCGTAGATGATTTTGTTTACAACTGTGATTTAAAATAGACTTCAAACTGAAACAGGAACAAAAACTTCGGCTACCTGAATGTATGAAATTTGGTATGCTTGCCTTCATAGGGGTAATTCAGCTAAATATTATGCAGGCATTTGTACTGCTGTAGCATGAGACTCTTGCTGAAACACACTCATGGAAAACATGTATTAGAAAAATAGTTTAGACGAGCTACACATTAAATTCTGTATGATAGAACATTATGGCCTCTGTATTTTGCATTCATGATTCCCTACTTTTCAATGAAATATAAGGAGGTGGTGACATGGCTGAGCAGAAAAAGCATTTGGTTGGATATTCTCTGAATGGTCCCATAGAGGTTGTGCATGATTAAACTTCCTGCTGTTTCTCAGTCTAAATTCTGCTGTTCTCAGATTTGTTGAAATTAAGTAATTGATTAGCTCCAAACACTTTCATTTAAAATGTGTATCTCACAGATCATATATCTTATATGTACACTCATTGTCCATTTTAGCTCCACTGAGTATACATCTGCACTTTGTGGTTCTACAGCTACAGACTGTAGTCCATCTGTTTCTCTGTGTACTTTATTGAACTGTACTTCAGTGGTTATTGTCATTAGAGTACCACCTATTTTATTTGATTGGTGGATGACTGGTGGTGGTGGTGTGTTAGTGTGCGCACTGGTGTGAGTGGATCAAAAACAGTAGAGTTGCTGGAGATGTTAAACACTTTGTAACTCACTGTCCACTCTTATTAGACACCCCTACCTTGTTGATGATGTATATGATCTTCTTATGAAGTCAGAGTGTGTTGATTAATGAAAAAATCTGCCCCAACACTGTTCATGAGATGTTAAAAGATTTTATTGGAAAACAAAGAACAGGTTGGTTAAACATGCTTTCCAACGAACCTGGGAGAGAGTGTGGTCAGATTCTTCTCCCCCGAAACAAAGGAACATGTGATTTATATACCCCAAGAAACAAGCCATGCCCATATATCTCATATCACATATAAGATAAAGAGAATAAGACCACATATTCTAATAAAGACCCTCCCATCACGTTTTTGAGAGGATTACAGCTTAGATTTACACGTGACAGAGACCCTCACATGTTTTAACAAATTCCAACTGTATGAAACACATAGATACACATCTGGAAAAATTTTAGAGTATAGGAAAGGTTTTGCAGGCACAGCATAGAATATACCTCATATCCCCCCCTAAGACTAAGACAGTACATGTTTAGAGGTTTAACCAATAACGGTTCTTACAACTGCACAACCTCAATGATTTTTAAAATTTTAGTTTATGGAGTGTGAGAGCGAAAAATCCTGCCAGGCAGCCATCTTTCTTTTTCCATCCATCACTTTAGGCAGGAAAAATTCTCTCATGATCCCTCTGCCCCAGGCGATCACGTATAGTACTTCAATCCAATTTCAAAATGAAAACATTTTAACAAAGAATAAGAATTTGGGTAAATACATATGGAAAACTCAGAAATAAAATACAAATGTCTGCCTTCCAGCTGGTCGACCCATCGGACTTTCCAGCAGACCTCGCCCTACTTAACATCTATTTCCCTCAACATCGAAAAGAAACAAAACACCTGATTTCCCAATGTATTTACTCAATATCAACAATCATCACCCACATTATTATAACAAAATAAATATTATTTGTGTAAATATTACTCATGCATTAAACTACTCAGATTATTATGTATTATTATGTCTTATCATTATCCTGTAATGTTCTTTTATTAATACCACAGATTACCATATAATAAACAAAATCTACTTATTATGCAAGTATTTTTAGACATGAGAATGCATCATACGTTGATTCTCAGCAGCGTTGATTCTCAGCACACTGTCAATATTGTGATGGTCCCAGGCATTTGTAGCTCAGTGTCCTTATGGAAAGTCTTTCAGTCCATTTTTATTGTCCTTGTGTAGGTGTATGAACTCCTTTGGAACCTCAGGGTCCCTGTTTAATCAACAATCCTTACAATGGTTTTCCCCAATACTTGTCTACAAGGATAAAAGAAAGCACAAACCAGTATATTTGCAAATCAACAGATGTAAATTCAAACATCAAAAACATCTATAAGTAAAAATGTGATTAAAATGAGATTCATAATATATTTAATATAGCTTCAATTTATATAACCTTTCCATATTTCCCCCTATAATTATACTCATCTTATAGTAAGCATAAATGGCTTTAGAAAACTTGGAAGAAATGTTTAAGACTAAAATTGAAGATAAATGATTAAATGAATATCTCTCCAACACTTCTGTGTGTTTTCATCTCGTCTTCATCATTGTCCTTGTCAGTCCTACTTATTAATGGCATCTGAGTTTGATCCCCAGGCATCACCACTCCTACCCATCTCAATATCATCGCCTTTGCTAAAGTTAACAGCAATGTACAGAAGCAAAACATTATGCACAATGATAAAACAACTGCTACCAAAATCTGAACCATCATCACTCCCATTGGCCCCAATTTATCTCGCAACCAAGCATTAGCAGACCATCCAGCTCCTTCTGATAGACCAAATGCATCCCTTATGTGCTTCAATGCATCTATGACACTGGTTATGTTGTCAGAACTATCAGGAATCAGAGTATAACAGGAATCTCCTGTTAAGTTCAGAGCTACACATAAGCCACCTTGTTTAGCTAAAATATAGTCAAGAGCCATGTCATGTTTCAGTAATGTCAGTCTATGACTTTTTTGCGTATTTAACAAAAATTCAAACCCTTTTATAGTTTCATTTGCAAAACCCTGTAGGGTGTAGGTAATATTATCTATATGATCTGCTAAAAATGTTACACCATACCATGGAAATATTCCTATTCCCCACTCCTCCTAAACTTATCCTCCAATGATAGGCCTCTAAATTGTGAAATTGTGCCATTTTTCTTTTCTGTCTGCTTCCTACAGTACCTACCATCTTCTGGATGGTAAAACTTCGTATGGAAGCTTCAATGTTGCCATATAACAGCACCATGTCCATCCATATGGCAGAAATAAATATGCTTTGTCACCACAGACCCACCAAATGTCCTTGAAATTTCCTATAGTGACATTTCCTGGCAAAAATTTATTCCGCACCATCACAATTTTGCTCATCCTGGTATGTGGTATATGAAAAATCATTTTATACAAATCATCTTTAGTCTTATGTTCATGCTCCCCCAAGTCCATCATATAATTATTGCAGTCTTATATACCCATAAACATCCCAGACCCTTTGTGAATATCATTAGCACAAAAACAATCTTTAGCCTTCACTGGGCTGACTATCATTGCATCAGGAATTGCTGTTATCATATTCTCACCTTGATCAAGTAAGTTCACATATGGTAATTTCCTTAACCATGTACAATTATTCCTAGGTATGAACAGATGCACAGACAGTGCCATCAGCACATCATCTGCTGACTGCTGTTGATATAACAGCAATGCACAAGATTGACATGCAAGATCTAATGGCTCTGGTACCGTTTTTAAAACTGAAGGCCATGTGCCTGGTATTGGAACTTTCACCACGCATGGACAATTCATTTGTGTAACTGATCTTACCGAATGAGTTAACTGCTGGAATCATAAGTTCCTACCTGCCCATGGGTCCGCGATTTGTAATACCGATGAATCAAAACCATATGCCCTCCACTTGGTTTCTCTCTTATATCATGCATGATAACCGTCAGTCATGTCTTTAGGTGACCAGTCTAAGTCATAAAACTCTTCTTCTCCTTCTAAAATATCTTTCTGAGTTGGCACAAATTAATCTATGTCATTCTCTTCCTCCATATGTTGTCTAATTTCTGTCACCATATTAGTGATATTTTCCTCTTTCAAAGTTGCAGTTATGTTAGTATCATTCATTAAGCTAGTAGAATTTGTAATTGTCACTGGAATTAAGGTAGTCAATTCCATCTTTGTATTATTTGCTTTTGGAGTGGTTGCTGTGATGACTTCTTCCAAAACACTTCTAGCAACAGTAACATTTTGGTAACAATGGGTTTCCAGTCCTTTATCTTAAATACCACTTATGTGATTTACGAGTCACATAAGTGTCTATCCACCTATTTTGAGCTGGGACAAATCCTAATGCTGGGTCAAAATAAGTGCATGTATATTCGCCTTGATCTTCCAATGTAATATTTTGCATAGAAAGTGAACAATCATCCTTAACTTTAAATGGTCTCACCACATCAACTAAAATATACTTCCTCTGTCTATAAGGCAAAGTATCTACCTCAGGTCCTTCTAATATCACATCTTCACCATGATTATTTTTCCACATAGGAGGACTAGTGCCCATGACATTAAATTTTGTACACTGACAGGGAAGAATAACTGATTTTCCTAACCTAGCACTAACAATTGTCCTTGATGGGTCTGGTGTCATCAAAGTCATCTGTGGTGTCAATGTAGTTAAAAGTGACACATTGTTACCTTTAGTAGCATTCACTGCTAAAAGAGTAGAATTCCCAAAAGTCTCTTCATCCCTAGTCATTGTAATGGTTTGGTTTAACTCTTTTCCTAACCGGTCTCGATCTTTCTTGACTAGCTGAGTCTCTGGATTCTCCTGAAGTGAACTCACACCCCTTGTTGACCTTGGGCTCTGCTGTTTCTGGGACATATTGAAAGTCCACTTCTCTGAATTGTCCTACCTCTCTATTAACTGCAAGGTTATCACTGTCATCACCAAAGATGTGCACAAAATTATCAACATTTTCTTCCACATTTCCTTCCAGCTCTTTTGAGCCTTCAACATCTTGGCTCTCTAGGTGTATCACCTCTTCCTCTGGTGCTTTAACACAGTGTGATAAATTTTACCACATTGGAGACCCTTTAACTTGAACTGCAGTCCCAGTACAACTTCAAATGGTCCTTCACCTTCAAATGGTGTTCCTCTTTTGTATCTCCAGTCTCTCCTGCACCTCTTCCCTTCTTTGCCTGTCAGAGACGTACGTGGATATTCTTTTATGCAAATTAGTCATATATGTAAAGTAAGCCTTCATTTCATCTTCCAGAAGTGCTAAATTTGGACCTTTCCCACTTGTACGCAAACAAGGCATTGGCATTTGCCTTCCCATAGCCAACTCATGATGTGTCATATGCAAATCCCGCAGCTCACACATCATTATATGATGATATCCGATCTGGAATTCCCCATCTACGTATTACTTCTTTACACAAAAAGTTTGCCACAGACTGAGCATCCTTTCTCTTAGTTGGACAAGCCTCTGGCCATCTTGAAAATGTGTCCACCACAACAAGCATATATCTTTTTCCTTCAACTGGTTTTATCATGTCAACAAAATCCATCACTAGTTCACGCATAGGACCTCTTGGAGTTGGAATGTAACCAGGAGGAACTGTTATCCCCCTCCAAACATTGTTTTTCAAACAGATAGTACATCTGCCTATTGCATGGTCAATCTGTTCAAGCAAGTATGGTGCCCAAAAACCATATTCTTTTGTGATCTTTCTCCTAACTTCCCCCCTTGCTACATGAGCTGTCCCATGCACTTCTTGAATCATTAGGCCTAACAGATCTGAAGGTGTTATCAGTCCTTCATGATTTCTCCAAAGACCAGTAGAAGTCTTGAGTGGCACCCCATTCCATCCATAACTGTTTATCTATTTCAGAAACAGCTTCCTGCATTAAAGTCACATCCCTAAGTGTAATTCTGTCCTCTAAGTTCACTTCATGAGTGACTAGAAAAACCTTAGCCAATTTATTTGCTCCTGTTACTGCCTTTGCAGCTTTGTCAGCCGCCTTATTGCCTTGTGTAACCTTTAACATATCTGCTTTATGTGCTGCACATTTAGCTATTGCTATTTCCTTAGGCTTCATCATGGCATGCAACAGTCATTATCTGAGTATGATACTGTATTGGAGAAACATCTGTTTTCTTAAACCCTCAATTCTTCCACACTGAACCAAACAAATGACACACATTATGTGCATAGGCAGAGTCAGTGTGTATATTCACTCGTTTACCCTCTGCCAACAAACATGCTTCAGTTGTGGTACTATTTCGGCCTTCTCAAAAACAAATCCAGTTCCTTGGGCCTTCACCACTGCATATCCTGCACTTAGTTCATCTCCCACATGATGGGACCCATCAGTCCAATACTCTAGGTCTGCTTCATGCAATGGAAGAGCCTGCAGGTCTAATCTAAGCCTTGAATACTTTTCAGCTTCTTTTACACAATTGTGTGGTTCACCATCCTCTGGAGTTGGAAAACTTTCAGCAGGATTTATTGTGACACCTTGCCAGAGTGACATCTTCCTGCTCTAAAAGCCAGTGTTGTAGTCAAGACCGCACTGTCCAAGACCAAGACCAATGGACGGGTCAAGACCAAAATAACAAATAAGAGGCCTTACAGATAAACTAACATCAACACTGTGCCCAGACCAGTACTAAACAAAAAATAAGCCAGGACTAAATAGCCAATATACTAAAATTAATCAACAACAACGAAAATCCAAATAAATAACACATTTATTATGCATTTTTAGAACAGTGCATTAACACAGAAATTCAAAAAAGCTGTCTAACATGACTTTAACTGCACAGGTAACAAGAAAATCAAAAAGTTACCACCACAAAAATTACATTCAAGCACTTTCAAGACATTGCCAGGTGTTTTCCAGCACCATACAATTACAAACAAATCCATATAGTCATTACATATTCAAGTATTTTTCTACCATAGCTTCAACAACACACAAAAAAACAATTCAGTGTGCAAACTCCAGGACTACGTTTGCAGAGGAACTCGTGATTATTAAATCCAAACTTTATGACCGATGAAATGGCGGACATGTCTGCGCTAAAGACAGCCTAGCCTGTACTGGCAGCCGGTCTTGTGTTGAGACTGGTATAGCCAATAGTGTTGCTTGTGTGTGTGTGGGGGGGTGATTAAAATACTCTTAATTCATTGGTTGTATCCAGGGGCGTTACTAGACTTAAGACTGTTGTAGCTCCTGGCTATTTGTTAGCTGGTTGTCTTGGTTTACACATGCTTGCTTGTTATTGTGTTCCAAAAATCAGTTTCGGTCAAGGTCGATTGATAAGTTATAACTCATTTATTCCACAAGTGTCACAAAATCCACAGTCTTGACTTTGATAACAAAAAACACAAAACAGAACAGGACACGGTAAGAAAACTGTTTCTCTCCCCAGCTAATCTATGCTCACTCAGCTAGCTCTGCTCACTGAAAACCATTTGCAACGTCAGCTTTCTTAAAGCTGCAGTACTCCAAATTACAAAACAGTAAAATAGCCTGTTTTAGGCAGAAACAAATGACATACAAGAAATTCAGTAAAAACACAGATACTATAGCAGTTTTGGCTTAACTTAAAGTTCAATACCCAAAACTACACTCCAAGAAGAATATGTCAAAATAAAATGAGATAAAGAAATTTAGCAAGCTTAATCCTGCCTCTACATTCCCGGCCCCTAATTGTTGTCTAACCTTAGCAACAATTAAACAACCCAAGTGGTCATGGGAAAGTTAAGTCTTGAACCATGACGATTATGCTCGTCTTTCCTGTGTATTTAAAAGTCTCTGCAGGAGGGCAATCTTACGACTACCTCATAAGGCTTCTAAAAGAAGACAGACCTTGTAAATGGGTCTATCTAGTTCACCAGTCTTAGTCTTCAGACGAATCCGACGTACAAGTCCATGTTCATCTGGCTCTGCCTTGATGATCCTGCCAATCACCCACGAGTTTCTAGGTGCGGTCTCGTCCACTAGTAAAACAATGTCCCCTGGGACAAAGTTACGTTTCACCCGTAACCACTTCTGACGCACTTGAAGATCAGGCAAGTACTCCCTCATCCAGCGTTTCCAAAAAAGGTCTGCCATGTACTGTACCTGCCTCCACCTTTGGCGAGCATAAAGGTCCACCTTGTGGAAAAGTCCTGGAGGTAAAGATGGTTTCATCTTCATCAGTAGAAGGTGATTTGGGCTGAGTGCCTCAAGGTCATTGGGGTCACTAGAAGGTGTGGTAATAGGCCGCCCATTAATGATGGCCTCAGCTTCACAAAGAAATGTTTGAAGGTTCTCCTCATCCAGACTCTGAGTCCTCAGTGTGGCACTGAGGATTTTTCTGATGGACCTGATCAAGCGTTCCCACTCCACCATGATGTGAGGCAGCTGGGGAATTGAATATCCATTTAATGCCTCGTTGTAGTAACATATTCTCTATTTTGGAGGTGTTCCACTCTTGGATAGCCCTCTTGAGCTCTCGTTCTGCCCCAACGAAATTGGTCCCATTGTCAGACATGCTCTGTGACCTGACCTCTTCGTGCAATGAACCTGCGAAGAGCGTTAATGAAGGAGTCTGTGTCCAAGGAGGCTGCCACTTCCAAGTGGACTGCCCGAACAGCTAAGCAGGTGAAAATAACTCCATATCGCTTCACTACAGTTCTTCCACGTTTCACTTCAAAAGGACCAAAATAGTCTACTCCTGTTCTAGTGAAAGGTGGTTCATCAGGTAAGACTCTGCTTCGTGGCAGCTCTGCCATCTGTTGCCTACCTATAACACCATGCAGTCGTCGACATACAATGCATTTGGATAGGACTCTTCTTATTGCTGAATTGGCATTTGGGATCCAATATTTGAGGCGCAGCCTAGACAAGACGTAGTTGCGTCCACTGTGACCCACTTCATTGTGGATTTCCTGTAGGATGAGCTCCGATACCTGCAAGTCCTTGGATAGAATAGCAGGGTGTTTTGATTCATCTGGCATAGCTGCTCGATTGAGTCTTCCTCCAACCCTGAGAATTCCATCCTGAAGAATTGGGTTTAGCTTGTATATGTGGCTGCTCCTTTTGATGGACTCCCCACTTAGTAGAGAGCTGATTTCCTCTTGGTATTTCTTTCTCTGACAGTGGCGTATGATCTCCAGCTCGGCCTCTTTCAGATTATCCACTGTGAGGTTTCCTCTGCTGAGGCTTGTTCTATAGTTTGTCAACTTATGCAGCTTCTGCCTTTGTTGATCCTTGTCAGCCTCAAAAGGTGTTACGGCTACACCTTGTTCCTTTCTTTTCTTAGCCAAACAAAGTAGTGAATCCCGTACTTGTAGGATCCATGCCACTGCTTTCTTAAGACGAGTCCATGAGGAGTAGTACTCAATCAGTTGCTGCATTGCGTCCGTCTTCCTTTCTATAGTAAGAGCATTGATGGTGGCATTTTTCTTGATCTCAGGATCAGTAATATTGAGGTCTATCAGACAATCAGGAGTTACTGGCCAGTTGTCAGACGGCTGGGTAAGAAAGTCAGGTCCACTGATCCAGGCTAGATTTCGCAAAAAGGAGCCCACCTTTTGTCCTCTTGATGCGAAATCTGCAGGATTGAGGTGTGAGCTGACATGCCTCCACTGAGAGCCTGTTGAAGCTTTCCGAATTTCTGTCACTCTATTGGCTACAAATGTGCGGAACCTTGTAGTCTCATTGTTGATGTACTTAACCACAGCAGTGCTATCTGTCCAAAATTTTGAGTCCACAAGCTGTAGTTCCAGTTCCTTTTTTAACATCCGGTCCATGCACCCTGCCATGGTAGCTGCAGTTAGTTCCAGGCGTGGAATTGTGTTGAGTGAGGCCACCCTAGCCTTTCCCATGACAAATGCACAATGGACTTGATTTTCGCTGTTCTGCTGGACTAAGTAGGTGACTGTGCCATAGCCTTCTTCACTAGCATCACAAAAATGATGCAGCTGTGCAAGCACAGGTTCTCCAAAATGTGATGGCTTGTAACAACGGTCCACTGCAAAGTCACTGAGCAATGGCAGATCCTTAATCCAGTCAGACCACTGTTGTGCAAAATGATTTGGAATTATATCATCCCAGCTGAGTTTTAACCTGCAGAGCTCCTGCAAGATCTTTTTTGCAGGTAGAACCACTGGAGCCAATATTCCCAGAGGATCATAGATCGAACTCACCATGGAGAGAAGATTTCTTCTGGTTAGAGGTTTGTCATGGATGACAATCCTGGATTTAAACTGATCAGATTCCACGCACCATTGTACCCCCAATGCTCTTTCAATTGGGAGGGAGTCTTGATCTAGGTCAAGATCCTTTACTTCCTTTCCCCTTTCCTTTTCAGGTATGGCTGCCAGAACCCTCCGATTGTTACTAACCCACTTGGTTAAACTGAATCCACCTTTCTGACAGATAGCCTTAAGATTGCGACACAGCAAGATGGCCTTTTCCTCTGAGCTGACTGACTTTAGACAGTCATCAACATAGAAGTTATTCAGTACTGTACTGACTACTGAAGTATCAAACAGGTCTCTGTTGTCTTCAGCACATCGTCTGAGCGCGTAGCTAGCACAGCTAGGTGATGAAGTAGCACCAAATAGGTGCACAACCATCCTATACTCCGCCAGTGGCTTACTGATGTCTCCACCAGGCCACCATAAGAATCGTAGCAGGTCAGCATCTTCTTGTGGGACCTTTACCTGGTGGAACATGGCTTCCACATCAGCCATTATAACCACAGGTTCTTGGCGGAATCTTGTTATAACACCTATCAAGGAACTGGTAAGATCTGGTCCCTGAAGAAGGTGCTCATTCAGCGTGAAGCCACGATACGAAGAACCACAGTCAAATACAACACGCAGCTTGTGCTTTTTAGGATGGTACACTCCATGGTGTGGAATGTACCAAACCCTTCCATCTTTGCGGCCAAGCTCTTCCTCAGGAACCTTCACTGCATAACCTTTAGTGATCATATCACCCATATAGGCAATGTATTCCACATAAAATGAGTGATTCCTGAGCAGCTTCTTCCTCAAGTTCAAAGCACGCTGCTCTGCTATTACCCGATTATCAGGCATTTGAAGTCCTTCATTCCTCAGTGGTAGGCCGATGCAGTAATGCCCCTCCACCAGTTTGACAGACTGCGACACACTGACCATGAATTGGAGGTCTTCTTGGGACATCTCCAGTTGTTCTTGATTACCTTCAGGGAAGTCGTATTTGAACTGTTGGTTCCACAGCTCATCTAGTTTAGCCACTGATATTCTGTTAGATGTAATGCAAGTCACTCCATCTTCTTTCTGTTCACAATTGTTTTCCCTCAAAGGCCCATTCACCGTCCATCCAAGGATAGTTTTTATAGCATATGGTCCATTGCCAACACTCCTGATGACTTCCTCTGGCTCCATAGCCTTAGGCACATTAGTCCCAATCAGCAGCCCTATTTCTGCATTCACTTGGGGAATTCGTACATGTTCCAGATGAGGCCACCTGTCCACCTCCTCTTGTGTTGGAATGTTCCTTTTAGTAGCTGGTATTGTCCTTTGAGTGAAAACTTCAGGTAACTCTATGAAGTTGTAACTTTCTAGGTTACTGACTTCTAAGCCCGTAACAAGGTGGCTATGAACTGTCTTTTGTTCTCCCATAGTGGTGAGAAGAATGTTTATCTTTCTTCCACATAGGTTAAGCTCTTTCATAAGCTTCTCAGTGCAAAAGGTTGCTGTACTACCTGGGTCCAAGAATGCATATGATGTAACCACCTTGTTTCCCTTCCTCGCCTTTACTTGGACTGGGACTATGGCAAGAATACTACTTGAATCTCCGGCCCCAGTTCCAAAACATGCATTAGTAGTTTTGTCCACAAACCCACTGATCACCGATTGCTTCTCACAATCGTCTGCTCCATCCTTAGGTGAAGCATTGTCTTTGCTCTTCTTGTGCAACATGGTGGGATGAAGCAATGAACACACATCGCAATTTAACCTTTCCTCACAAAACTTGCTCATGTGTCCCTGCTTTAAGCAACTGAAGCACAGTCCCTTTCCTTTGAGAAAGTCTATCTTCTCTTTGTGCAGGGATTTCCTCATTTTCTTACACTGCACCATGCGGTGTTCACCCTGACAAAAAAGACACGGCCTAGTGAAAGCACTGACAAAGCTGGCAGGACTCTTTTTGTTTGGTTTTACTTCCGTGCCAACAACTGTTTGAGTTTTCACAGGCATAGCAGACATGCTGAAGACTGTTCTTCCACTCTTCCTCTCAGACGAAAGGTTTATTGGTGCTTTGGCTTGACCCTTGCTGACATCCTTTATATCTCCAAACAAAGGGTGTAGTGCAACTTTTGCCTGTATGTTAACAAACTCCACAAGGTCCATAAATCTAGGTCTGTGAGCCTTTTTTTCCTGTATGTCAAATGCTGCTCTCCTCCACCTCTCTCTCAACTTGTATGGAAGTTTTTGGACAATGGTGCACATGTTGGTAACATTATCCAACTCCTCCATGTATTCTAAGTCCATCATAGCATTGCTATAGCTAGTGAGAAAGAGAGACAGTGAATTAAGTGCTTCCCCATCATCAGCCTTAACAGTAGGCCAACTTAAAGCCTTATTAATATAGGCTACTGAAATTGTATATTCATTTCCAAAGTGCTCTTTCAACAGTTGTTTTGCCTTGCTATAGCCCTCGTCTGGATCCATATGCAGACAACTCCTTATTAACTCTTTGGGCTGCCCACTGGTGTATTGCTCTATGAAGTACAGACGATCCTTGTTATTCTCTGTTTTACTCTCTACACCATGCTCAAATGCTCTAATAAAAAGTTTATATTCCAAAGGGTCTCCTTTGAAGATGGGAATGGTTTGTGATGGTAGGGTGTACAGTTTTTGTTGCTTGATCAGCAATTCTGTGATGTCATTTTGATGCTGTATGACGGCAGGCAATGCCGCTGAACCTGATGAACTTTCAGCAGAAATGATGGAATGGCCCACCTCCCTGAGAGCACTACTAGCTCCTATATTTGACTGTGCAGCATTACTGTAGAGAGACATTAGGTGAAATGTATTTCTTGCATTTTTGTGATGCTCAGTAGCCATATTATGGCTTGCCTCAGGCTCTGTTTGCTTTTGTTGCAACTTAGACTGCTCACTATCCATTTGTGAAACATCTGTTCTCTCATACCTATCCAAAACCTTGAGTTTAGCATCTGTAGCTGCCAAAGCGGTCTGAATCTCAAGTTCCTCCTGCTCTGCCTTTAGCTTTGCCTCCTGTCTGGCCAAAGCTTCCTTCTTTTTCAGTGTAGCTGCCTTTGCTATAAGTGCAGCCCTTTCCAATTCAGCCTTCAAGCGTGCTGAAGAGGCAGAGGAGGCTGAGGAATGACCAGCACTTGCCTTTGACCTTTTGGACTTTCTAGATGATGCTTCTGAAATGCTATCAGAAGGGTTAATGCTTTCATCAGCTTTCCTTGCTTCCTCTATACGTTTATGTACATCTAATATCCAAATATCAACTTGATCAACAAAGTCTTTGAATGAATCAGCCTTTGGTTTAAACCAATTTTCTTGATCACTGTTTACTTCTTCTTCAGATGCAATTTGATGAAACAGCCCTTTAACTGAAGTGTTCAGCTCACAAAACTCTCCAAAGAGTTTATTAAATTCGCCACTTAACTTGGTCTTCACCATCTCCAAATTGCCATTATCATCCATTTAAAGTAGCATCTCATTCTTTTTTGCTGTAAGCTGAGTCAATGCAGCTTTCCTTGACCCTATTTTTCTTTGTAAATTATCTTCTAGAGCTTTAGCAGTAGGCTTCACTTGCCGTTTTTGCAGAGTAGCTAACTCTTTCTCCTCCATGATGCTTATACAATATTAGCGCATTCAGTGTGCTAGCCGCTATTGGCCAAATACTGCAGATATCCCAATGTTTTTCAGCTCACGCACATAGGCTAATCTTCTGAGAGTGTTTGATGATAAGTAGTATAGCAATAGCATGCACTTGGTCCACACAAGCTAGCTCTTCCACCAGCGCTTTAATAGATTTTAGCAAGTACTTACAGGAGCTGTTG
>BRDA01078030.1:785-12185 GCA_036984385.1 Crenuchus spilurus
AGACTAGTTTGATGACTATCTCTAAATGTAGAAATCAATTCAGACTGTAACACGATATCATATTTTGTTATTACTATAATTATTATCACTAGTAACGTAGGTATTATCCATATCTGCTCCGGAGTGGGTTTTCCTGCGGTTGACACCAGACCTGCTGCTCACTTACATCTACTACTAACAATGATCGGACTGAAGCTCTAATGCTACCGCATTTTAATTATGATACCTATTATGGATGCAATGATCACTATTATTAATATCATTATTGTTTTATACTATAGCACAATGTCAGACTTAACTAAAGATGTAAATCTCTATCAGTAGTTTGATCAGAGAAGGATGGATCCCCTTTGTGAGTCTGGTTCCTCCCAAAGTTTCTTCCTCCAGCCTTGAGGGAGTTTTCCCTTGTCACTGTTGCCTTGGGCTTGCTCACATCGGGCTTAGATTCAAATTGTCTGATACTAATAATGTAAAGCTGCTTTGTGACAACGTCCATTGAAAAAAAACGCTATATAAAAACATTTTGATTGATTGATTGATTGATTGATTGATTGACTTTGCATTGTCATCATGATCTAGTTGTCTTGTCAATTTATCAGGTGTCTTGTCTTCCTGGATTTTCACAGCTACAGTTTTGTTTACAGTGCAGTATCCTTTATATTAAATAAATGTTTTGTCACCCCTTTAGTCTGCCTCCTCCACCCCTTTGTGACGCCTTGGCTTATGTATAGCACCCTCCATAATGTTCAGAACAAAGGCTTATTTGTCACTTTCCAGAATTTTAAACTCAAACAATTCACATGTGGTTAAGGTGCACGTTCTCAGACTTTAATAAAGAGTAATACAAAATTAATCTTTACCGGAATTATAGCACTTTTTATTCATAGGCACCCCATTTCAAGGCATTTCCACATTAATTTAGTTGTTTCCATCAGCAGTTATACTGTATAATCACTAAAGAGGAATGAGTCAGTACCTGTTGCTTCAACACTCCCTCCACCATGTTTTTCAGATATGAATTGGATTTTTGGGCAACTCCACAAACTGCTAATGTACATTTTAGCAAACCTGGCCATCCTTTTTGTAGCTAACTAGTGGTCTGGCTGATGTGCCTTGTTATTTTATTTTTGTTCTCAGGCTTATAATGATTTCATTGACAACTCCAATGTCTGAAAAAAGAACCAAGTTAACCATTAAATATATCTAAGCTTGCTTGTAATTTAACTGTAATTACATAATCAATTATGTAGTTACACAGTTGAGTTAAATTTACATTTCATTCACAAACTATATCAATGGATTTGAGTCTGTAATTCCTAATGTGACAAAAACATATCTAAATTAAAATGTTCACACAACTTTAAGAGATAATTAAGGGCCCGAGTGGCTCAGCAGATGCTGACACTATGGCCAGAGGATTGTGTGTCTGAATCTCCGTCATGCTGTTTGCCATCAACAGCCGGGGCCCAAGAGAGCAAAAATTGGCAGTGCTCTCTCTAGATGGCGCTCTCACTCTCCCTATTCCTCTCATATTACAATGTCTGCTGGCTCAGGCGTCTACTGATTGGTCCATTTGGAGCTGGGAGCCCTGCGCTTTCCTCTGAGCATGCTGGCTCCACAGTGACGGTGTATCAGTGGTAGTTCGAAAAGAGTCGGTGGCTGCATCACACCCAACAGAGGAGGCTTGTGCTTGTCTTCACCCCCCTAGAGTCAGGGACAGTGCAAAGTGATGGGGAGAGACACTAATGGGTTGGGTTAACTGGCATCTACCAGATTGAGAAAAGGAGAAAAATTGGCAAAAATAAAAAAAAGATAATTGAGATACAAAAAGAGATAATTGATATAAAATATATGCATATTTAGTGTGGATCACAGAGTCGCATTTCTGTTTACTATGAAGGACTGCCAGATATCAGTTTACCTCAATAGTATTTGTAGTCTATACTGATAAATATATTACAGTACTGCACTATAACAGACCTTATATAAGCCAACTGTGAAATACAATTGTCTGTATGTGGGTTCAGTCAAATGCCTCTGTATTGATCTTATGCTATAAATAACCCTGTTATTAACATTTCCTGACCTCGTATTTCTTCATCATGTCTAATATACTTTACACTTCCTGTCATGAGCGCTGGATGGCTGCTATAGAGGACACGCTGGCACAGGCAGCGAGCTTACCTCTGGGACAGGAAAACAATAAGGCTGTGATGTGGATCTATTTTCAAAGTGTTATATGAAACAACAGGGGGTGGGCTTTTGAACGTGGCTAAAAATAGCACCCTCTGCTGCTCCTGCTTTCTGGACCCTTGCTAGCAGCCTGGTTATTAGAGGTAGAGATTTATCTAACTGAGAGACCTTAGGTCAATCTGGCAGTGGACAGTGTCTGCAAGGTCAGAACAGTGCAGAGGGTCACATACTGGACACACTACCCACAGAACTGACCCCAGCAATTAGACATCTGCACTGGAATTAATATGGACCCTTAGGTCTATTTTAAACACAAGACAAATGGATGCAGGTGCAAGGCAAGTATATTTACATAAAAATGGTAGACATCTTTAAAGAATTTTTTTACATCTGCAACACAAAAGAGTATCAATCTTTCCAGCTGAGATAAGAGACAGAAACATCCAAGCTTATGTATAGAAATACAATATTTATACAGACTACAATTAACCAATAAATGACAGTGCACTATACATTTGGATAGGTGATATCTTATTAGACACAGAGAGAGAAGAGATAAACAGAATGAGAGAGAGTCATAAGAGAAGGTGAAAGAGTAGAGATGGATGAAAAAAGATAAAGAAAGCACAGAGAAGGAATTATGTGAGATAAAGGGAAAAAATACACTTAACAGTGTGACCTTGCACAATAGAGATGCATGATTGTAATCAGACAAGACCGGAATTAAACAAGACTGGAAAAGCTACATCAAGCCTGAAATCAGCCAAAACTGAAATCTGCCAAAACCAATAATGACCAAAACTGGAACTGAGCAAGACTGGAATCAGCTGAGATTGGAATCAAGCAAGATCAGAATCAACAAAGACTGCAATCAAACAAGACCAGAATCAAACAAGACTGGAATTAAGCAAGACTGGAATCTAGCAAGACTGGAATTGGCTGAGATTGGAATTTAGCAAGATCAGAATCAAGCTAGACCAGAACCAAGCAATAAGGGAATCAAACAAGACCAGAATCAAGCAAGATCAGAATCAACAAAGACTGGAATCAAACAAGACCAGAATCAAGCATGACTGGAATTAAGCAAGACTGGAATCAGCTGAGATTGGAATTAAGTAAGATCCGAATCAAACAAGACCGGAATCAAGCAAGACTGGAATCAAACAAGACCAGAATGAAGCAAGACTGGAATCAAACAAGACCGGAATCAAGCAAGACCAGAATCAAGCAAGACTGGAAATAAGCAAGACTGGATTCTAGCAAGACTGAAATCAGCTGAGACTGGAAACAAGCAAGATCAGAATCAAGCAAGACCAGAATCAAGCAAGACCAGAATCAAGCAAGACCGGAATCAAGCAAGACCGGAATCAAGCAAGACCGGAATCAAGCAAGACCGGATTCAAACAAGACTGGAATCAACTGGGATTGGAATCAAGCAAGATCAGAATCAACAAAGACCGGAATCAAACAAGACTGGAATCAAGCAAGACCAGAATTGAGCAAGGCTGGAACCAAGCAAGATTGGAATCAAAAAGATTGAAATCAGCTATCACTGGAATTAGCCAAGACATGAAACAACCAAGACCAGAATTGAGCAAGACTAGAATCAACCAAGACTGGAATCCAGCAAGATCGGAATTGAGCAAGTCTAGATTTGACCAGGACTGGAATTAAGCAAAACTAGAATCAACCAAAACTGGAATCGGCCAAGACCGAAATCAAGCAAGACTGGAACTGGAAGACTGGAATCAGCTGAGATCAGAATTGACTGAGATTGGATTCATCCAAGACCAGAATCAGTAAATTTTTTGCTCAAATTATTTACAAACGAATTCAGCTGTCACAGCATAATTAAGCATATATTATTTAACTAAACAACAAGTTGATTCTTACATTTGATATTTATTATATTTTGATGTTAGCAGGCCACAGAACTTTATAATTGTTGGTTTATTCCATTAATGTTATAATGGCCGTCAGTCAGTCTGGCTGTAAAGGAATCAGAACTGGTTATAAAAATCCTGAATGGTGCACACATCAAAAACAAATACAATCTAAAGTAGTTAACACACATATTGACATATTCTCACATATTTCATTGTGCTCTATGGTTCTCATGAGAGTCGAATGAGAGTTCTGTCAACATTCTCTCCAAAGCCTCTCCATCCTAGTCACCGTCAATACGCTTGCGGCCATGTATAGGTCAATGGCACTCGTACCATCATTATTAGCCTTTACTGCAGATTACACATAAACCTCTTCACATGAGCCCAGCACCTCACTTATAATCCTCAGATGACATTAAAAGTGCATGTAAACACAGCTGTATGCTTGACTCTGATTCAGCCCTTCCCTGCTTTAGCATATTTGATTTCCTCTTCTGTGGTGCAATTCCAGGTTGACCTGAGTGGAGTGTGAATACGGCAGAACACCTCAGGGCATGTGTGTTTAAGTCTTCAAAGCATTTCCCATGTAAAATCATCGGTCGAGTGTAATCCATACAGCCAATTAAAGGAAAGAGTGGTTTTAGCGGCAGGCCTCACAAAGAGGGCTGGAGGCTACACTTTAACAAAGACAGCTCCTCTGATCCACTGACAAACGCTATTAGCCACAAAACTCACTCTAATTGCTACATCTGGTCATAGCTGTGATGACCGTGGACAGAGAATTTACACTGAAGACTAGGCTAGATTTTTAGCATCTGACTTTCACAACAAACATTAGCATCTGTACACTGCCTGTCAAAAGTTTGGAGACACCCTAGCCTTCAAATTTGTCTTTTTTTTAGTTTACAATAACTTAGTAAACTTATAAATAACATATTAAAAAGTATCTATATCAGCATGTTCTTTGCAATAATAAATATTAAAGGCAAACTCCTGCCTTGGGGGTGTATAATAAGACCACACATTTTATGCCCTTGTTGTGATCAAACCTTTCAGGCATTTAAACCACCTATGGGCCAGTAGAGGTTTAATGTGTGCTTTTCATTTGCATTCACATTTATCTGGCAGACATGGTAACTTAGCAGTAGACATCTGGTGAACACCAGATATTTAATGGTAAGCACCAATTAGTGCCTGGAGCTCACCACTTGATATGTGAGCTCAATTAACTTCCAATACTCAAGGAAGACACAGAGTCAGTGCAGCAAAATATATTATATATAATAATAAATAGCTATTTATATAAAATAAATATACCAGGATAATCAAACACAACATACCCAAACTTTTAAGGAGATGTGTTTTTCACATAAAACTATCACTAAAGGAAAGAGCCTAGTACCTTATGCTCACATACTGATTGTGTACATATGCAGGTATAGTACAAGGTATATAGTACACAGTATATGTTGGTACAGTAGGTAGTAGTGTAGTAGACAGCATGTTAGCACAGTGTGCGGTATAAAGGTGATACATTTTCCAAAAAAATAAGGCACCTCTTGCTTAGGTGCCAGCTTTTTTGGCTTTTTCTCAGTCAACTTTATGAGGTAGTCACCTGGAATGGCTTTCAGTTAACAGCTGTGTCTTAATTAAGTTCATGTTAATTTAATGACTTGAATTTATTGCCCCCTTAATGTGTTTGAGACATCAGTTGTGTGTCTACTTTGAAGTAAAATCTAAAACATGTTTTAGTTTGTTTAACACTTTTAGGTTTACTACATGACTATGTAGGAAATAAAAGAAATAAAGAAAAACATTGAATGAGAAGGTGTGTCCAAACTTTTGACTGGTACTGTATTGTACATGTATATACTGTACAGTATTCCGATACATTATATGCTGTATAGAATGCAGTATATACCGATACAGAAACAGTATATTGTACAGCATCCTGCATACAGTACAAGTTAGAATGCTGTATACACTACATATACTGGACTGGCATAGTATGCAGTATAGACTAATGCAGTAATCAATATATAGTGTACACTGGCACATTATAGAGTGTATACTGGTGAATCTGAGACATTATTCATGTCAAATATGATCATTTTACTGCATATCTGTTCATGGTAGGGATGAGCGAGTACACCACTATTTGTATCTGTTCAACCATCTAAATTATCTGTATCTGTTCTCAGAGTGGGCGTGGCCTAACCAGAATTGGGCATGGTTTAACCGGAAGTGGGTGGGGCTTAAATCAGTACATTATTTTAAGTCTGAAATTGATATGGATTGATTAGAAGTTGCTATATGTATTGTTTATTTGAAAATATTTATTCTATTTACAGAACAACCTCAGAATTGAGATTCAAATCAAGTAAGAGAACTATTTACAGAACACGTTTTTTCATAAACTCATATGAAAAAAAGTTTTATGATCAAACTGATTTTTTAATTAACGTTAACGTTCTTGGCATTTATTTCCCACACAAAGTTAAACAATGTTGATTAAGGTGTGTGTGTGTGTGTGTGTGGGTGGGTGGGTGTCAGTGTGTGCATGTGTGTGTGACCGAGTGACTGTGTGATACTCGTGAAGACAGTCAGTTACCCAATGAGGATTTTCCTTCAGCACGAGCACGGATATTGACGAGTTTTACTTGTATCATGCTCATACTTGTCAAAAATGCTTTATCCCTACTGGATCCTCGTCTGAAACGAGTATCCAGCTCAACCGTAGTTCATGGTTTGGTTTGATGCACTGTTGAATGTAAAAAATACAGGAAATATTAATGTAACACATTCTCTAAACACACAAAATCCTGTCCAGTGAGTTTTGAGCCTGTCAACTGTGACCCAGAAAAAGCAGAAGACAAATAATTCACTCTGTGTGTCAGAGTCAGAGCTGTGTGGGTCACTCAGGGACCCAAAGTCTATGTGAGGCACTGTTTGGGACAGCAGGATGTCCCTCGAGTGTGTGGACGACAGGATTCTGACTGACAGGGCCACACTTGCACAAACCAGCAACAGCTCACATGGCAAAGAGCTCCATCTCAGATAAAGCTATTGTCAATTTTAATATCAGCCGTCTAGACACCATGTCCCAGTGTTACTTCATCTGCTATCTGAAACGGACACATAATCACACACAATTTGTCTTTAGATGAAGAAGGTCGCTCACAGGAATATCTATTAGTGATCTAGACTGTCCTCTGGGAGCGGCCTGGAAAACTGCCAGTTATGGTAATTACAGGGACGGATGGGTTTAATTCTTTCAGTTTTGAGGGCAAGTCTGTGCCAGTCGTGAAGTAAACAAAGTATTCCCTGCTGAGGATGCAATGTTCAATTAATGTTCCTTTGCATTCAGTTTGATGCCTTATATTAGCGTCGAGTCGCCATTTATCTGCAGGATCTATTGCAATGAGCAAAAAAACTTGACTTGAACTGTTAATAGATGTTAATGGTTTACCAGACTTGAACTACAGGGGTTAGACAATGAAACTGAAACAGCTGGTTTTAGACCACAATAATTGATTAGTAGGTGTTGGGCCTCCTTTTGCAGCCAATACAGGGTCAATTTGTCTTGGGAATGACATATACAAGTCCTGCACAGTGGTCAGAGGGATTTTAAGCCATTCTTCTTGCAGGATAGTGGTCAGGTCACTACGTGATGCTGGTGGAGGAAACCGTTTCCTGACTCGCTCCTCCAAAACACCCCAAAGTGGCTCAATAATATTTAGACACAAAGACTTGCTGTCTTGGTCACAGATGCGCCAGCAAGACGTGCACCAACAATTTGTCCTCTTTTGAACTCTGGTATGTCACCATAATGTTGTGTGCATTGTAATATACTATATAACTGTGCTCTTACCTGCTAACTGAACCTTCACACTCTGCTCTTACTGGTGCAATGTGACATTAATGATGATTGGCCACCAGACTGGTCCAATTTAGCCATGAAACCTCCCACACTAACATGACAGTTGTTTCACTTTCATTGTCTAACCCCTGTACATCAAAGTATTTCTGATTGATTTCCATCCTTGATTGGTTGACTCTCTGCTAAGCTACAGAAAGGAAAACAGCATTTTTTTAACTAATTTTGTACAATGTCTGTAGATTATGAACTGGAGGAAGACGACTGACGACTTCATCAATATTCTTCAATGTGTGGATGACAACAGTCACAGGAGAAAAATTACCATTAATTTAAACCTCTGTTGCAGAAAATGCCGTAGTAGTGGACAGCTTTAGCCTACTTTGATCAATCGTTAACAAAAAATTGGTCCATTAGTCACAGACTGACACTCAGCAAAACAAGGATGAAGGAACTGGAGAAGATCTTCAGATGTAATGATTTGTCTCTTCAAAACAAAGACTAGAGCTGTCCAGACTCTGGTATTTTCTGTGGTTCTTTATGGATGTGAAAGCTGGACAACAAAAAAGTAGGACAGGCACAATATTGATGCGTTAGAACTTTTGGGCTTTTGAGAGAACCTTGGGCAAATAAATGGTTCCTCAACCAAATCAAAGCTCAACTTTCACTAGAAGCACTAAACTGAAGATCTCATATTTTGGACATATAATAAGAGATTCATTTGAGAAGGTATGCTGGAACCTATGACCAATGATGATGCTGTCTTCACATCCACAAGGTGGACCAATAAGGTGGGTGAGTCTAAGTGCACAGTGAGCTAACATAGTGTTTAAAATCTCCAGCAGCTCAGTAGAGTCTGATCCACTCACACAAGTGCAACACACTAACACATCACCGCCACATCAACATTAGTGTCGATGGAAGCACAAGTTCTATCATAAGGCTTAGTGCTACATCAATTATTCATGAATCTGACCAATCAGAACCCTCCACCTGCTTATATAGAGAACTAACCTATATTCCCACTCTGATGCTTTCAGTTTCTGTCATTATGATGCTCCCCTCCTTCCTCCCTTCCAACACTAGTGTGGTCCCAGTCCTAGATAGATAATCCTGTCCATCTAGTAGTGCTACGGCCTGATGCTCCATGACCCAAGATGGGGCTTACACTTACGATCTTAATTAATAGCTAACATGTCATTGTACAAATCAAATTATGTAACACACCACCACCACGTCAGTGTCATTACAGTGTTGAGAATGGTCCACCACCAAATTAACACACTCTAAACATTTCTAGCCAAGACTTTTGAGCTCAGAACTGAATAAACAGAGGTGTTGGCTGGGAATTACATTTTTATAAATTGTATGTGGTTTTCCTTCTTTCTTTTTTTCTCACCTTCCCAATGTAGTAGTAGCCAATTAACCCACCCCTATCAGCTAGGGGGCTCTCCCCATGACTTTGCACTGTCCCTGACTCTAGGAGGGTGAAGACATGCACACGCCTCCTCATTTACATGATACAGCCATCGCCTCTTTTTGAACTACCGCTGATACGTCACTGGGGAGCCAACATGCTCGGAGGAAAGCGCAGGGTCCCAGCACCAAATGGATCAATCAGTAGACATTGCAATGTGTGAGTGATAGGGAGAGTGAGAGTGCCATCTTCCAATTTTGTGAGAGATCACTGCCAATTTTTGCTCTCCTGGGTCCCAGATGTTGATGGCAAACAGCATGAATGGGATTGGAACTTGCAATCCTCTGATCATAGTGTCAGCGTCTTAGCCTGCTGAGTCACTCATGGCCTGTGGTTTTATTTCTAAAGCTTAACTAATGTGAGTTTATACTGTTTTCCTCAGCCACTAACCCTACATTGAATATTCATGAGGTGAGAGGTCTCTGTTTATAGAGGCAATATGGAGGAATTCACACATTCCATGACCACTAGTCCTCCAACAGAATGTCTGGAATTACCATGTAATTATCATATGAATGCCATATTGAATGAGTGGGAAGGGAAAAACATGGAAATTTCTGACACCAATGTAAAAATGTGTCTCTGCTGATTTAAGCTCCTCTCACAAATTCAAACCGGATTCCAAAAACGTTGGGACACTAAACAAATTGTGAATAAAAACTGAATGCAATGATGTGGAGATGGCAAATGTCAATATTTGGAGATGTGGAGGTGCCAACATCTACAGTATGTGAAATAATCGATTCAACTTATATATATATATTGAGTTATATAAGGGTTTTTGTGTAATTTTGTTAAGATTCTATTACAGAGTGTGCCAACTCCAGAGGGTTAATACCTATTCCATGGCAGACTTGTAGGGGTCTTAATTACTGAAGAACATGCTAAAAGGAGGCTAACAAAGTATACAGGGGAACTGAAGGACTGCAGTCTGTAATTGTAGAACTACAAAGTGTTCCTATATGATCAGTGGAGCTAAAATAGACAAAGAGTGGATATACAATGAGGTTGTTTTAATGAAGGGGGTTGTCAGTGTAAATTCATGGTATTTAACAAATGTCCAGTTTTCATTCTGTAGGTTTTCACTTTGAAACCTGTTGAAATGTTTCTAGCTTGTAACCGATGCTATGATTACTTTAGGTTCAAAGTTGCTTCTTAAAGTATTAGTCTTACTGGTAGTCCACAGCGTCAGCTAGACACAATAAGCAGTGAATCATGAATTGCTAACATTAGCATAGCATTGTTGTTCATGAGAGATGGGGGAAACAGCCCTCTGCTCTGGGTGGTCATTCACAAATCCAAAATATGATTTATCCACCATTAGGCAATTATGTCCTTTTTGCTGACAAGCATTTTAATATGTCTGTGGCCAGATGCTCAGCTGCTGCTGTGATGTTCTCTATGATGGAGCAGATGAACTCTTTGTGAATGAAGATGAATGGCCTGACGTGCAGCAGAAACAAGTCTTTCGCCTCCACTCACACACAGCTGCTGGGTGAACAAAAGTGGGGAAAAGGCTGAAAATAGCCAACGTTGTTGAGCAGGTCAGACTTAGGAAGTCTCCACTGGGATTACTGAGAGAACATCAAGAGCAGACTCGAAATATAAAACAGCTTTTTATTGTTTAAGGTGTTTTTTTTTTTAAATGATGCTGCGGTTCTGTTCTTAAATCAGGTCTTAGCAGCAAACATTTAGTTGTACAGACAGACAGACAGACAGACAGACAGATAGATAGATGGATAGATGGACGGATAGATGAACAGACAGATAGACAGATAGACTGTTTGATTGACTGACTGACGGACGGACGAACGGACAGACAGGCAGACAGATACATAGATGGACGGACAGGTTCATTTACAGACAGACAGATATATATATATATACAGTGAGGAAAATAAGTATTTGAGCACCCTGTGAATTTGCAAGTTCTCCCACTTAGAAATCATGGAGGGGTCTGAAATGTT
>BRDA01078031.1:0-10491 GCA_036984385.1 Crenuchus spilurus
TAAAATATTGACATTTGCCATCTCCACATCATTGCATTCAGTTTTTATTCACAATTTGTTTAGTGTCCCAACTTTTTGGAATCCGGTTTGTATAACAGAAATCCAGAATCTCACCATATTGCAATATTTTGATTTGAGTTTGAGCAAATTACTATTCTAACAGCATCAACATTAAAACAACAGCACAAAAACACAAAACAAACTTTTTCCACCATATTTTAATGTTTTTGACATGCATTAATATGTTAAACACACAGTAGGTGGTCACGGACAGACTCTTAGCACTTCAAGTTAGTGATATTAGAGTTGCAGTTTGCCTATCAAAATGGCGGGATGACGTTTTCTGATGTAATTGAATACTGTCTATATGTCAAAAAGCAATCCTTCTAATGAATGAAGTTACTAAATCCTTTGATGCAATATAGCAGTGGAATTGCATTCTCTGGAAAGACAGAATACGGTCTAATACACTGGTTAATTAGTTGGAGTGGTGCTTTTTATCCAAAAGTATAATCAGATATGAGAACCTGATCTTAATTTGTGTGGCTAAATGCAATCAAATCCTCACAAATTAGGTGTGAAGTCATTTCAGAAGAAATGTTGTATAAGCAGTTGCCTAAAATCATGTAGTGTACAATATTGTCTCAATCAGTAAATTAAACTATACAATCAATATGTACAGATTACCAAACCTAGTATATAATCTAAACATTATTCTAGTTTAAGTTTTTTTGCCATTAAAGCACAAATGAGCAAGTCTGAGTATGACTGAGGGAAGACAAGGAGAGGATTTTTTCATCTTAAATTGCACCAATGAATATCTACTTACTCCACTGTCATATTGTTGAGTCCCTCCAGCTGCTAATATCAAACTTACATGTGAAGAGCAGAGATAAAACATTTTATTGGCGTAGAAGGACCCAATGCAGTCGAAATGTGCAGATAATGTTTTATTTTGGGACAAAATGAGTAAAGTTGAAGCTATAAGCAAAGGCCAAAGCACCCATCTGCCCACTGAGCAAAGCAGCGCTGGAGATTGAGAGAAAAGTGGCGCCTCAGGATTTTTCAGACAATAAAGAGAATTCTGTATCTCATCCAACACAATTTCAGTATACAGGGCAGACAAATATAGCTCTAAGCAAGGCTTGATCTAGGACTCACCTTTTTAACCATCCTCTAGGTAAAACATCACAAACTGAATCCCTGTTGCAAACCTTTTTCTCTTGCTACCAAAAATCAGTAAAGCTGTCTTCATTAAATATTTAATGTGATGAGGCTGATGCCTCATTTTAATAACCAGACTAGAAATGTAACCTCAGGAAATACATATTTATCATCAGATTGATAAGTGTCATGTAACAAACAAGAAAGGTTCAACTGTTATTTTGCAGTATACAAATCTATGACTGATTAGACTGCAGGAAGGTACATTTATTATGTGTGTATGTGCCTCACGGCTATTTCTAATAGCAACTTTTCAGGAGTGCCTGGGCTCTGATGAATGTTAGCTAATCGCTAATGTCACTGGAGGCTTTAGACACCATTTATCATGTCTTTAAAGGACATGCTCATGAGAATATTAACAAGAGCGCAGCCACTGCTTAAGACAGGAGAATTAAGTATATTAGAGTAGTGATTTAGTTTTGTGTTAGAAAAGGGGGAAACAATTAGTTCAATTAGCTCAGCAGTGTTTGTGTTAAGATGTTTTATAGTAAATAAATAAACAAGCAAACAATACACTTCTGTGGCCTTGCTAAAACTTGAAAAAATAATGTTTTCTAATATCTGAGGAGTCCTAAGGCAATATGAGGCAGATAATTCACTTTATAGCATTTACAATACATAAAATACATAGTTGTCTAATGTAGGCCATGTACATTGCTGCAGTTTGTTACATTAGAGGCTTTTGTTCTTTTCTGGTGAGGGTGACTGACCCCCGGCCACGTTCAGACCCAGACTCAGCAGCCCTCAGCGCAGAGGGCAGTGACCCACCAGCCGGGTTTTTAAACGAGTTGGAGGACTGGCCCTGGGGGCAGCACCTGTCCAGATGGCAGGGAGCAGAGGTCTAGGAGTGGAACCACAGCAGGAGCTAGGCTGCAGGTGAGTGCTGGATGCAGGCCAGAGCTAAACCTATGGGACAGGCAGGAAAAAGGATGCTGTGATTCAGTCTGCTGACTTCCAGTCTGAACTTAACTTTCACAACCTTCAATAATAATAATTCAACACTTCATGTTCAGACAGGTTCCTCATTTACAGTACATTCATGTGTATAAAGAAAGAATAATATTGCATATTCATCTCAAGCTGTGTGGTACTTCGTCAGAAGTGCAAAGGGAATATTACATAAGGTTACTTTCGGCTTCATGTTTATTTCACAAATTATGTGATTTCCCAGCTTGTGTTTGAGTGCACTACTCTAATGCACTATGGTGAAAATAGCTTGCAGCAGCAGAGTGGTTTGAGCTTCTAAGCAGCGCTGGGGGGTGAGTCCCCTCACTGCAGCATTTGTGCTCTCCACTGTCCTTCACATTTCACTGGTCAGCACTCAGTAATCAACACACCACACAAAGACAGAGGCTGAGCTTAATTACCAATCACACACTGCGGGACAAACATACTCGGCCTTTCTGATACCTCCACTACTTTGTTTCACCTTTTGCTCCATTATTCATGTAGAATGTTTGTATGAGTGACACATGAATATGTAAATGTTGCTTCTTGATGTTTGGTGCAGAAGTTGATATGCTGATAAGGAAGGCTTGTGAGATTGAGTGACATCTCTCACCACAGGAAGAGGACCTCCTGGATTTTGTTCATCGGGAAACCTGCTGAGAGTTGTTTTCTCCGTCTGACAACAGGAGGCTTTTTCAGCCCCTTTTTTTTTAGAAAATATTAGAAGTCAAATTCTGCAACAAGACTGAACATCTGAAAAACTAAATAATAGATTGTCTTTGCTCATAGATGTGAATCATTTCAGCTCTGCCATAACTAAAGGTATCCATCCAACCCTTCAGCTCTCCATCCAACTCATCATTCATTACATCCACCCATCCGTCCATCCATTTATCCATCCATCCAACTTTTAACTGTATGAATGAATGTTTCATCCATCTTTCCAGCACATTATCCATCCCTGCAACCATTTCTCTTTTCATCCATCCATCAATCCATCCTTCTTTCAGATGTATGAATGAATAATTATCCATCTATCCAGCACAGTATACTTGTAGACATCCCTGCATCTGCTCCTTCATCCATCCACCCATCCATGCATCTTTCAAATGTATAATCACTACCCACCACACTCTCCTTCTACCATTTCTGCATCCATTGCTCCACTTATTCCTCCATCCATCCTTCCACATTTCATCAATCAATCTCTCAAATGTATGAATGCATCATCCATCTTTCCAGATAACTCTCCTTCTACCCATCCCGGCATCAATTCCTCCATCCATCCCGTCCATGCATCTTTCAAATATATAAATGAGCATCCACCTGTCAACAACACTTTCCTTATACCCTTCCCTGCATCCATCCGTCAATGTATGAATGAATGTATTATCCATCTGTCCGGCACATTATCCTTCTATGCATCCCTGCATCCATCCATCCACATTTCATCCATCCATTTATTCATCCTTCAGTGTCTCAGGTGCATGAATGAATGCATCTTCCATCTATCCAGAGACCTGTCCTTCTACCCATCCCGGGATCTGTTCTTCCATCCATCCATCTATCCAGGCATCTTTCAAATGTATAAATGAGCATCCACCTATCAACCACACTTTCCTTATACCCATCCCTGCATCCATTCCTCCATTCATCCCTCCATTTATCCATCAACCCACATTTTAGCTGTATGAATAAATGTATTACCCATCTATCCAGTACTCATCCCTGCGACCATTCCTCTTTTCATCCAGACATACATACATCCATTCACCATTCATTTATTCATCCATCCGTCACCTGTATGATTGAATGTATCATCAATCTGTCCAGCACACCATCACTCTACACATCTTTGCACTAGTTCATCCATCCATCCATCCATCCACTCTTCCACCCACATTAAGAACTCTATCCATCCATCCATTTCTGCACCTATATTTCAATACCATTCATCCATCATAGATACCTATTTAACCCAGGTATTTGGAGTACTGGGGAAAAAATAAAAAAAGGCAAACAGGAAGTTACAGGTGTGACACTGAGCCTCTGGAGTGTTCCTGGGCATGAGCAGATGGATCAGACGCGATTACAGCATGAAGATGAAGGAACCATCTGTCCCCCTGTCTGTTTGTAATGGTGAACTCAGTGTTTAACACAACACATGCAACAGAGATGAACAGAACTCTGTACACAAATCAGCTTTATACATATTTCTGTAGCTGCAAAAAAGTGTGCCATTCAAGTATTAATGAAAAATAGTTTAAATAGAGGAAGATGAACAATGACAGTATATTGTAAAATATATTTTTTACATCATTGTAGCATGTACAATATGTATGAAATGATGTGTAAGCCAACAAACAGGTATTAATATTATCAGAGAATTCTATTACTTCACAGAAGTGAACACCGACATGTGCTCCACTTCATTCATCTGCATTTTACAGAACAACAAAGTAAACAAAGCAATAACATTTAAATGCTAAGTGCAACTGACTTAAGGGGGCAAATGATTATTGCACATGACCAAATAGATTAGGAGCCACATTCATAAAACTCAGCGATAACCTTGATACAGCACACAAAATGTGTCACAACTTAATGTAGTCCAATTCATAATGTCACTGTGGCAGTCATCAGCATGCTGGACTCTATTTACTGCTATATTATTTTATACGTGTCCTTAGTAAACACCAATCAAATTTCACAAAACTGATGTCATGAGTCATTGACATGATATAAAGTTTAACCCAATTAAAAGGTGCATTCACTCAAACACAAAACACACAGTATTACTTGTTCCAGTGCTATAATTATTGGTGTTTTCTATATTGTTAGAAATCTGACATGGAGAGTCAGGAAGAATCAGGAGACTGGATCTTCAGATTTCAGTTTTTTCAAAGAAGATGACAGGCATAGCTTGAGTCTGTTACTGATCCAGTCCAAAGAATGTACATCCTTTGGGGTTTAAATACAGTTACTTATGGGGGAGGTATGAAGGTTGGAAAGAAGAGTCATGGGGAGGGTTTTTGGGGGAGGGAACAATATGAGGGTCAAAGGGTAGACATTTTGAGGTAGGGGACAAGTAGGGTCAAGGGGTAGGGTTTTGAGGGAGGGGACAATAGTAGGGTTTTTGATAGAGGGGACAATAGGAGGGATTAAGTGGTAAAGTTTGTTAGAAGAGGAGACAGTTGGAACTGGTTATATGTGTTGTTAGCATTACACATCTCCAAAATAAGAGACATGTGAAACCGTGGTGAGGGGTTTCCGTAACCAAAAGGACATGCATTTGTAAAAGAAAAGAAATGCAAAAACAGAAAGATCAGGTAGTTTTGAGACCAATTTCTCCCAATATGTGTATATTGTTTCATATGAACATAGTACTTGCTTTACATTACAAGAATAAGCAGTAACAAGTGAGCCCTATTAGAGCTGAACTCTATCAGGTATGTGAAAGTTCTACTGAATCAGACTCTGCTGCTACTGAGAGAGCAGTGAGGATATAGTTTGAAATACAAATTGTACACTTTTAGCATGTCATTTATGTTTAATTGCTTTGAAGGGTCATGGTGCAGGAATTGGTTATTGTTCAGTAAGGGTGTTAGGCAGTGATGTAAATGACTTCTGACAATGAATGAATAGGCAATGATATTGTAAATTGCCCCATAAATATTCATTGAGCTTTCATATAGTGACTTGGAAGAAGCTGAAGAGTTGACCTTACGTTACAAGCTTCATTGTAGCCTTTGCACAGATCCAGAGTAGATCAGAGAAAACATTAAACACAATTCAATACTCTACAAGGATGACATATTTTCAATTCAGGTTTTCAATTGCTTTTTTTTTCTAATTTTCTAACATGAGAAGAGATGAAAAGTCAATTACTTGAACCAAATATTTTAAATAGAAAAGGAAACATGTGTGGAAAGTGTTTTAGCATATTTTAGCTGTGCTATAAGTACAGTAACAAATGATAGCAATAAATCAAGTAATATTAAATTATATTCATATTATGATAATTAATTAAATATCAAAGTAAAAAAATAAACAACCTTCAAAAGCATGATCATAGTAAATTAGATTTTCTTTTTTCTCTTGCCAGTCAGTTGAATATCCAGACTTTTTAAATCATTAAAACATTGAATCAAAATCATATCCATGTCAAACAAAAAGGCCCACAATCACCAATTATATGTTAAAAGTGCACATGACTTGCTAGCGGAACATTTCATGATGACTAATTGCTTAGCAAACCAACTAGTCATGCAGAATTGATGGTGATCAGCTGATTAAGATTAGGAGCAGCACTGCTGATTAAGATGAGATAAAGGAGTGCTGGGGAAGATGAGGAGCAACAGTAATGAGGAAGATTGGGGGTAATAGTGCTGTGGGAGCAGGAGTGTTAAAGAATATTAAGAGCAGCAGTGTTGAAGTGATGTGATACAAGGTAACATTACAGTAATGTGATTATATTTTCCTGTAATAAAGTAATGTAATGCTTTAAAGTCTAAATTCTTGTCTAAAATATTACAGCTAGTGACATAATAAATATGATGTTACTCATATGTCTCCAAAAGTTGATTTTCATTCAGAAATGGCTCTGAAAAGTTGATACACAATATTAAATCTGCTTTGCAGGTACAAACGTTTGTGGCTTCCAAGATATTACCACCCTTCAGCTGGCACCATATCAGTCACATGTCCTTGTACTCTCCTACAACTGATACAACTGACATCATTTTTGATGTCCCAGGTTGAGTTCATTCCAAACCAGGGATGGTCAAAATATTCTGATATGACTGTGTATTTTACCATAAATTATTTGGAGGCAAGTTTTTTTTACTGTTTTCTGGTTAGTTTTTGAGTATCCATACAGCATCATTCATTGATTTTCATCGCTCATTGAGTGTTCAAATATTAGGAAATTGACAGGTGTTTATGCTCATGTCTTTCAAACTTATTACAATTCAATTAGCATAGTCATCAATTAACCTTTTTAATGCTAGTCTTCATGTAGGTTACTATGTATGCAGAACATTATGTGAGAGATACATATTTAATTATCAAATACTATGTAGTTTCTAAATAGTCAAATAAAGTGTTACTGAATTTTTTTACCAGCACTATGTTGGTCCATGGTTAACATGACATTTTTTTCTTTCCTCCCACCCTCACATTTGATGCTACTACTGTGGAAAAGTAAAGCTGTCATTGTTTATTAAGATAAGTTGATATTTTGGGTCAATCCCAGTGCTCAGTCCAGTGAAATCATATTTACTGTAAATGTAACTTTTACTAACAGAAGATCAGTGACTGTAAACAGTGCTGCTTAGTTTGTGTTTAGTTTACTTACTGTAACCTCAACATTTACTGACTTTTTCTGTTTTTATGCTTTACTATTAAATATTCATTGCATCTCACATTTTGAATTGCAGACCAAGTGTTTGTGATGCTTTTGATGACTCACATTTAGTTGGTAATAAAATGGTTTGTTGTTGGTTTCTGTACTTTTTGTTATGATGTCTGTATAAACTGGCAATAATCACTTTGCTTACTTTGAGCATAGATACCCTAAATATTAAGTCATTTTGAACGTTTTTTCACCACAATGTTAATTCCAGCACTAGATTAAAATACGAGGGTGAGTGTTTGATTTCTTGGAAGTCTAAAATTTTTAACCACCGTAACCAGCAATATAAATCAAATCCATATCCAATTCCAAATTGTAAGATATTTGGTGTATTTTAAAAACACCCAAGTAAGAATATCATCTGCTTTGTATACATTTCATTGTACTGACACCAAAAATTAAACTAAATCAGACTGAAGCATGAAAATATGTCAAAACATTAAATTCCATTCAGATCCAGTGTACAGTGTAAATGTAATAATTGGGCATGCATCTCTCTCTCTCTCTCTCTCTCTCTCTCTCTCACACACACACACACACACACACACACACACACACACACACACACATACAGAGATAATTAATTTTGTTTATTTTTTTAAGGTTTACAGTGTGTAGAGCTATGTTGACCTCCCTAAAAGAGTGAGAGCAGGACATCTGCTACTGGGGCCAATTATAAACCACCCTCTGGAGAGACAGAGCTTGCAGGAGATTCACACTGGTGGCATCAACACAGAGGTGCACAGATTCCCAGTGGCTTCTTATGAAAGACAAAGAAAGCACATATGGAGAGAGAGAGAGAGAGAGAGAGAAAGAGAGAGAGAGAGAGAGAGAGAGAGAGAGAGAGATGCATGCCCAATTAATTACATTAAAGAAAATATGATTTTAACTGAATGAAATGGAATGGTTCATGTTTTAGTCTGAGGTACTTTAATTTTTTGGTTATTTCAAATGTTGAAAGAGTGAAAGATCCCAAATCAGTTTTTATAACTTGGCCATTAGGAACATTGTGTTTTCTTTAAGGGTGATCCCATCTGTGGTTAATAGGACATCACTCTATTACTGACCCACACTTCTACACTGCTGTCATCATTATATTAAGTTTAAAATCTGTAGTGGAAAGTTTGAGTATCTCAGCTAAGCAAGGAGCTTTGATCCCTCTGTAAAAGACAAAAATTAAGACAATTATGTTGCTATTAGTACAGTGTTGATTCTGTCATTCACAATCACATTGTTGTAATTCAAATATGTGACCCCGCCAGGGAAAACCAGGCCAAAGTCACTTGACAACTTATCGTGGTATCGTGTCAATATTGTGCCACTCACATTAGCGACAAATTAGCCACTTGGTATTATTGCTGTAAATGAAAGATTATAGTCTCAGATATATATCGCAGTACATATTTTGATCAAAAACAAAACTTAAATTCAGTTAAAGTTGGTTTGAAAAAAACACATATTGAAAAAAAAAAAGAATGACTTTGACCTGGTTTCCCCTGGTGGGGTCACATATATAAGTTGTTGCTGTATTTTTTTTCTTCATTTACAGAAGGTGGCAATTTTTCAGTAGTATAGTGTTTTATAATGAGTTTTGTTTATTGTTTATATTTAATACTCTACTGTCTTTCTATTATATTGTATAATTTATGACTGTGCTCTGAAGATGCATTAATATTGCTGAATTTCAGCAACTACAGCTATTTAACAAAATAGTGTGATCTCACATTTACAAACTCCATTTCTAGAAAAGTTGGCACACTTTTTAAAAGTGCAATAACAACTGAAATCTGTAATGTTTTAATTTACTTGAACCTTTATTTAACAGACAAACAAACAAAGAAAAGATTTTAAGTGTTTTCAACAATAAGCTTAATTATAATCACTAAATATAAACAAATCACATAAACATTACAATCAAAAAAGTTGGGACAGTGGCATGTTTACCACTAGGTCACATTAATGGAAACAAGGTTTGTAATTATTGTAGTAAAACTGTTTAGCAAGCAAACCTGCTCTGTTCAATTATGTGTCTATAGGATGAGCTATTTAACTGAAAAATACCATCAGGATAGGCTTAACAAAACATTCAAGCATATTGATTCAGAATAACATTAAAACTTGTATGAAATTAAATGTAGATGAAGAACTCTGTTAATTAATGCAAACCAACAAAATTGCTGATGTAAATTAAAAGATGCCTCCCTGATGTGCTCTGTAAATACAGCTCATTAAAATCCAATATGATCCAATATGAAAACCCAAGCTTGTTAAAGAGAAACTTAGCTTCTATTTAAAAATATAGCATAGTTTACAACAACATGCTGTATTTAAGGAATACAGTACCTAGATTCCTCCATCCATCCATCCATCCAAAGCAAAGTGACATAAAATAATTCTTGCACTCATATCTTTCTCTCATCCACTACACTACCATTAAATAAAACACATGCCTGTGTACAATGAATTTAATCACTGTTTTGATCTAGAATAGAGCAACATTGTTTAATGTTAATGCCACCTGAGAAATTCTCTCTGAAAATGGCTTCTATCTGAAATTAGCAAGCTAATTATAACAGCATCTTAATGCAGTCACGTTTATGCACACACAAATAGACTTGCATGCACACCCACATCAAAAGTATTTGTCTGTTACTTGTAGTTAATTGTCTAACACAATATATATATTATATAATATAACACAATATATATATACATATACTCACACACACACACACACACACATATATATATATATATATATATATACAAATACACATATACATACATACATATATATGCATACATACATACATATACATACATACATATATATACATACATACATACATATATATACATACATACATACATACATACATACATACATATACATACATACATACATA
>BRDA01078032.1:0-12570 GCA_036984385.1 Crenuchus spilurus
TGACAACAGCTCATAGATGCTCTGTGGGGTTCAGGTCAGGTGACTTTACTGCCCAGCACAGTGATACTGTGGGTATTAAACCAGGTGTTGGTACTGCTGGCAGTATGGGCAGTGCCATGTCCTGCAGGATAAATGAAATCTGCATCTCCATAAATCTTGTCAGCAGATGGAAGCATGGAGTGCTCTAAAATGTCCTGGAAGACGACTGCACTGACTTTGGACTTCATATAACACAGTGGACCAACAATAGCAGATGACATGTTCTATACTCTAATATGACTTCTAATCTTTGTGTGTGTGTGTGTGTGTGTGTGTGTGTGTGTGTGTGTGTGTGTGTGCTGTGAATGATTTGGTAGGTACAATTGTGAAGAAGCTCCCTCGAAGGCTTGAGGTGCTAGAAGGAGAGAATGCAGCATTCTGTGTGGAGGTGGAGGAGGAGGAGATGGAGGTATTCTGGTTCAAAGATGGCCTGCAGTTGCATGAAACTCACCAGACCATAATAAAGTCCTTTGGGAAAACCCACATTTTGGTCTTTGTCAACACGTCTTATGAAGACTCTGGCACAATCACGTTCATGGCAGGCAGATCCAGAACGAGCTCCAAGCTACGAGTAAAAGGCAAGAGATCACCCGAGTGGTTTACAGCACTTCTGTGTGGACATTTAAATATTTAATAGTAGTTACTGAATAATAAGTAGAGTTGAGGCAGCTACTCAACAGATGAATGAAAACATGCTTTTAAGTACCATTTGACAATGAAATGTTTAAGTTAAAACGGATGTTTTATAAAATGTATCTCTATCTAAATGTATATCTTTAATATTTTGAGGACTTTATGAAAGGGAATGATATTCTAAGCATTAACATGTTATTTGCCTGTTAATTAATTCAAATTGAAATTGAATGTGTGCTGTTATCATTATTTGTCTTTAAAGAGACAAAAATATCTCATCAGGTCATTTCTCTCTCCAGCAATTAGACACTGTCCTCCGATTTGCCCTGTGGGAGTTCAGATGAACACTGACTGCCCAAATGGTGTCATCCTGTCCTGGTCACCCTCTCCTAACCTGCAAAACTCCACTAAGTCTGTGTATATGCTGGAGTTCCAGGAGGTGGGCTCTCAAGAGTGGCAGCGTTGCATGACCACAGAGACGGCCACCTCAGCAGAGATTCTGGGGGAGAGTGTGCCATGCGAGGGTGACTACCGCTTCCGAATCTGCTGTATGAACAAATATGGCAGGAGTGGCCATGTGGAGTTTCCCAAAGTGGTGCATCTGGGTGAGAAACATTACTTTGCAGGCAATACCTGCATTTTCATGTACAAATATTCATCTATGTATTGTACAGCCTGAGAACTAACAGGGTTATGTACTCCATGTATCTGTTTGAAACCACCACTGAAAGTTTGACGTTCCTGTTACATCAGCTGTTTTAGACCCATATATAATATTATTGTCATGTGACAGCAGTGTGCTCTAACATCAGGATGCTGATTCATGTAAGTGTTCTGTTAGATTTGTGAAGAATGGTGAATACACAGTAAATCTGCCAGTGTTAAATCAACACTATTAGAGTTAAATTAACACTGATAGTGTTATATTTTGACACCCTCAGTGTTAATTTAACTCTAATAGTGTTGATTTAACACTGGCAGATTTACTGTGTAGAACTAGATTCTGAAATAATGGAGAAAACAGTATAACATCAGTCATTTGACATTTTAATGAATTAGTCTGGAATGCCTTATGAGGGGGAGATCAAACCTCAGGGCAGATGTAGTGGTGGTGTGACAGTGTGTGCAGTGCTGGTACAAGTACAAGTGGATGAGACACAACAGAGCTGCTCACTTCACTGCTGGACTGAGTTTACCTGTATAAAGCATCCTGTGGGCGAGGCACTTTGATCACCAATGAATGACTACACAACCAGCAGGCAACAATAGATGCTGCCCATTGTATAGCTACTGTCTCTGTCAGTGGTGGACTCGATGGAGGGAGGGGTTGTACGCTCCCCACTGTGGACCTATTGCCAAAAAATGTGCTCTCCACAATGACAAACAGTGCCCTGTTAGTTGCCTTTCATATTGGAAAAATATATTTAGGGCCCCTTTTTGCAATAAATGAGGAGGCTGTGCCCTCTAGAGTAAGAAAGATTGATCATCTGTCTTAATGAGTCACCTTATTTGTCTCTCTTTCCAATAGAAAAGCGCACATTAAGTGTTCTCTGTTGCACTCCTACTAGATATTGTCCAAAAGTGAGCCCTTTTCAGTGGTGATGCAGTGCTGTATAGGGTTCTCCTACAATTGTACATGATAAAGTACCCGGGTAAGTGCCCCTCTAATTGATAAGTGCCCCTGCAGTGGGAAAAATGTGCCCTGTTTATTTCTCACCTCTGCCCTTCACACATCCTGAGTCTGCCACTGGTATCTGACTCTAGAAAGTGGAAGAGTGAACAGTGAGTGTTCAGCAAAAGTCCAGCAACTCTGCTGTGTCTGATTCACTCATACCACATCACCACCATGTCAGCTCTGAGGTTCTAGGAGAAAGGAGGTTAATGAAGTAACCAGAGAAACAGATGGACTACAGTCTCTAAGAATGACAAAGTGCACCTCTCTGCTCAGTAGAGCTGTTAACATGGTTATTGTAGACACAACGCTGTAATACAACATAAATGCTGAATGTGGTTGTTCTCTTTCAACTGGACCATTTCTTCAGTATCCTTGTATCTACAGTCCCAGGTCCAAAGATCAAAACTCCATTAAAAAACACTGTGGTGACTGAAAAAGAGGATGCAGTGTTCTCCATTGACCTCTCATCCTCCATGATTGGCACCTGGTTCCTCAACAGTACTCAGCTTCAGGCCAGCGAACGCTTTAGCATCAGCCAATCAAAAACCCTCCACACTCTGTGCTTTCACAATGTGCCAAATGTATATGATGGAGCAGAGATCACATTTATCGCCACTGGAGTCCGAGACTCAGCAGTCCTGCAAGTACAAGGTATGTAGCTGAGGCTCTCAGATGTACTGTTATTGTATTATGTACAGTGGAAACCCTACTTATAAGCATCCCCACTAACGAGTATTCCAGGTAACGAGTTGAGATCTCGGAATATTTTTGTTCCAGGTAACAAATAAAATTCCAAGTAAGGAGTAGCGTAAATTAGTTCAAGTATGCCAACCGCTAGGGGCGCAGCGGTCATAGCATCCCCTAGATGCTAGCGTAGAAGAAGAGGTCAGTCATTACCTTTGACCGCTGTCCAGTGAAAGTGAAAGTGCTAGTGAAAGTGACACAAAGACAGCAAAAGGTAGTGAACAAGAAAGTTAGATACATTTTACTTTTACTTTTCATATGATAAGTGTAACCATGCCATACACGTACGCCCGTCCTCCTGTCCTCCTTAGCCGCCAGCCTACACGAGCACCGTCGTCGTCTCGTTTATGTTTTAAAAAACCCATATAAACACATTATTTAGCATATTAAAGTATACTGTATATTGGCCGGCTGACACGGATTAATCAGTTTTACATGTATTCTTATGGGGAAAATGCATCCAGCTAACGAGCAAACCAGCTAACGAGCAAACCAGCTAACGAGCTCGGCTCCTGCACGGATTAAACTCATAAGTAGGGTTACCACTGTATATTGTCTGTATATATGTGATTCATACCAAATGGAAATGTGGGTGATTAAAGCACTTTAACTGTTAAAATGTATCATAAAATGAATACCCAGGATGCCTCATTATCAGACAAATCTTGAGACAAATGATAAAGTGTCAAAGCACACTATACTACTTGTTTTAAATCGGCTGTTTTTGTAATATAATGAAAAACAAAAGGCTGCTGTTGTCTGGACTGCTTTTTTGAAAAGACAATACAGCTCAGCCAATCATAACAAAAGTCATTTACATAAATGACTCTTAAAGGGAAGCAACAAAAAGTAATAAGACTTTGTCTTAGGAGAGAAACAGGCTGGATAATGGTCATGTTAAAGTAAATTATAACTCATTTTGGTAGATAAATAAAAAAAAAACATGGGAATAAATCTATAATATAATGTATTCTACAGATCCTTAAAGATAAATCCTCCCAGTGATTCAGCAGTAATGTCTACATTTCACTTTTACTTCAGAGACTTTTAAGCTGACTATGTTCTTGTGAAAAACATTTCACATTTTCCAGCTGCTGTGGCAAAGTTCATCCCACAAACAGAGGCCGAAAAGAATAAAAGAGTGGAGGCTGGAAACCCCATTGTCCTGTATTGTGAGGTGTCTGATCCTGCAGCTCATGTGCACTGGTTTAAAGATGGACAGGAGCTTTATGGAGAGGAGGGGCTGAACATCCAGTCAGATGGCAACATGAGAAGAATTGTTATCCCATCATCAGAATACTCCCACTCTGGGGTGTACACCTGTCAATCAAATGATGATGTCATCACCTTTACCGTGGACGTTGAAGGTATATGTCACAGACCAGTGTGTAGTGTTTTGAGTGATCCACAGCTTTTGTGAGAAAAAGAGAAAAAGTTACATTTGCACAATTTTCACCTTCTTCACTAATCCAGTCAGCTAGAGCACTGCAGCACTCAGACACAGGATGCTGATACACATGCAGGGTTGATTAAAAACCCACAAGATGTGAAACAAGGCAGTTTATTAAAAGCAAAATGAAAAACCCAGAATTAAAGGTCAGGCTTCAGTGCAGAATATAAAAAGCAGAAGATCAGATGCAAAATAAAAGCTCATCATATCATTCATATACACACTGACAACCTGTGGTAGAATAGCCTAATACTCAACTGCCATTAATAAGTATTTTATTTAATATAGATTACTCCTCAGACCTTGGCCCCGTCACCTTGTGGCTGGTTGTTGTTTGTTTAGACCACAGCAGGCCCGTAGCCAGCTTCTGTTATAGGGGGTGCGTTTTGTAAGAAAGTGGACCTGTTTTGGGGAAAGGTGAGGCCCGAAGGGCCAAAGCCAGTGAGGCTGGGGGTACAGGGGGAGGCCGGGGGAAGCTGAAGCCTTTTTAGATAGTCTCAGGTGCATTTTGGGCACTGGAGAGGGGTAATTTTTCATTATATTCCATATAGAACAAACTCTAATTTAAAGACTTATAATATGACAAATGACAATAATATACAACATAAAACAAAATTTGTCCATGTTTGATACATTTTGACGAGTAGCCTTATACCATCCCCTTAATAATTTATATTCACACTGAGTTGATAATTTAAAGGGGTCCAGGTGCAATGCTCTGGTTGGGGCCCAAGGGGCACACCTCCAGGGAAAAATTAGCATTTTTGGAGGTGAAAAATGCTGATCTACTGTATTGGTTTTGCCCATTTAGGTTCATCATAAGAACTTAAAGAAACATTTGAGATATTATCAATTATGATATTATTGGTTAGGGTGGACCTTTTTGGCTCTGTGGCGGGGTGCGAACGCACCCCACGCACCCCCATTGGCTACAGGCCTGCACAGCTGACTAGGAACTTTCCCACAAGTCCATTTTTGAGCTACTATAATCCAGTCGACATCACTATCTGGCTCTCAGTTTCTTAAGCTTACACATTATTTCTTGCCTGTTACATGATAATTGTGTAAGAGCTTGTAGTGTTTGGTACCCATAGAGAGGGACTGTCCACTCATACACCAGTCAGATGGTTCAGCTGCATCTTCAGTATAAGTGATCTCTGATGAAGCACGGAATCGGCAGGATTCCATCAAACATGGATTTGCTTCATTTGTCTGAAAACCTTTTCTAATTCAAACCTGCTTTCACATGAACAAAACACCCCCAGCACCACAGGCCACATTCCAGAGTCTGACTGAGGCAGAGAGGAGCAGGTCTGTGGATGCTGGAGATCCATTAGTCCTACACTGCAAAGTATCTGATCCAGACGCAGATGTTTGCTGGTTGAAGGATGGAGAACCTATCTGCCCTCAAAGCGGAACAGAAATCCAGACCAATGGAAACGTTAGAACACTGCTCATCCAGTCTGCTGATTTCTTCCACTCGGGCACATACACTTGCCAGTCTGCTGATGATGTTGCTGTGTTTCAGGTGGACATCACAGGTGACATGGAGGGCCGTTAGCTCCTACTTCTGCAAACCGTTGACCTTTTAACTCTTTCCCTTAACCCGTCACTGTCATTTTTTCTTCTTTTTCTATAGCAAGGTGTGTGTGTGTGTGTGTGTGTGTGTGTGTGTTTGTTGGACTAATATTTTCTGTTTCCTGTTTTCACCACCTTTGAGTTTTCCTGCACCTATGATTCAGATTTCACACTTAAAACCTGTTGTATGTACTACTATAGATCAAAAAGTTATACTTATCATCTTTGTCTGCATACACTGTGTACCCTTAAAGTGCCAGGGCCCACTTTCAGCTTCTGGGTTTTTTTAACAGGGACAACACATACTAATAAAATCTTCTTCATACTATATTGCATTATAATTTCATATAAATGTGTCAGATTTAACAAGCATTGTGATCTGTAACTTACTGAATAATACATCTGAAGATTATTGAAGTCATGCGGTTTAAAAGGTTACGTTTTAAATCTTTACAAATACTGCATTATTGACTCATTTGCACATCTCGATTCACACTGTCATTGACCTCTCTTGCTCTGCCAGGTCCCCCAGTGTCTTTTAAAGAAACTACAGTGGAGGAGAGGCGGAAGAGCACTATGGAGCTGGACCCTGTGGTGCTGCACTGTGAGCTCTCCCGGCCAGACGCTACTGCTCACTGGTTTAAAGATGGAGTGGAGGTCTTCCAGAGTGACAACATTACTATCCAGGCAGAGGGCACCATGCGCAGGCTCATCATCCGCTCAGCACAGCTCAGTGATGCTGGCACATACACATGCCAAGCAGGAGAAAACACTATGCCCTTCACTGTTAACATTAAAGGTATGCTGACTGAATGTGAGAAATCAGGGTCTGTTTTCTTTACTATTAAATATTCTGGATATTGCACACTGAACATGTTTCAGATACTCAGATAATAACTAAGTTTTTGTCCTTATCACAAATAAAGTGGCTGAGCCAGAAGGTTTGGTTCCTGCAGTTTGCCTTCAGTTAGTTGGTTAGTAAGGATGAGATAGCTAACATGTTTCACCGTCACAGACACATTAATAGAGATGAAGATCAGTTACAGAACCTGTTCTTTAAATAGTGCTGCACACAGTAAATCTGCCAGTGTTAAATCAACACTATTAGAGTTAAATTAACACTGGGAGTGTTACATTTTGACACCCTCAGTGTTAATTTAACTCTAATAGTGTTGATTTAACACTGACATATTTACTGTGCAGGATTTTCATTTTTATTATTGATGCATTCTACAAGTTATCTTTAGTCACAATCTCAAACAGACTTCATTATGTGTTTTCTGACATAGTTTGATGCTATTTTTAAGTGCTCTTAAGTTGATTCTGAGTCTATGTAAACTCTGTTCAGACTGAATTACAGTATATGTACGTGGGGTCCTGGGGTACCGGTAATTCATTTTGTCACAGGAGCTCCTCTGTGTTTTTATGTACAGCCCATTGCAAAAGTATTCACCCCAATGGCATTTTTGTGTGTTTACCTACCTCACAACCTGGAATTAAAATATTTGAGGGTTTGCATCATTTCATTTACAGAACATGTCAACAACTCTGAACATCTAATTTTCTTTTTATTGTGAAGCAAACTACAAATAGGACACAATAACCGAAAACTTCAGTGTGAATAACTATTCACCCCCTAAAGTCACTTAGTAGAGTCACCTTCTGTGGCATTTACAGCTGCAATTCACAATGGATAAGTCTCTATGAGCTTGCCACATCTTGCCTGCAGGGATTTTTGCCCATTCCTCCAGCAAAATTGTTCCAGCTCCTTCAAGTTAGATGGTTTCTGCTGGTGAACAGCAATCTTCAAGTCTGACCACAGATTCTGAATTGGATTAAAGTCTGGGCTTTGACTAGACCATTCCAATGCATTTACATGTTTCTCCTTAAACCAGTCGAGTGTTATTTTAGCACTATGTTTTGGGTCATTGTCCTGTTGGAAGGTGAACCTCTGTCCCAGTCTCAGATCACTGACAGACTGAAACAGGTTTTGCTCAAGAATATCTCTGTATTTAGCACCATCCATCTTCCCCTCGACCTCTAACATAACTTGGTTGATAATTCTATACAAATAACTTTAACTTGATTGTTTTTGTCCTTAAACAGAGCCACCAGTGACCATTGTGGAGCCAAAAGACGATGTCCACCTAGATCGGTATGTCTCGGAGGAGATCATACTGAACTGTGAGCTGTCTCGCTCTAATGGAAATGCCTGCTGGTTTAAGGATGGACTGAAGGTCCAAGACAGTGAGAACATTAAGCTGAGCACTGAGGGACCATACAGGAGGCTGACCATTCTCTGTGCCACCAGGAGAGACTCAGGAGAGTATGTTTGTGACACGGGGGGTGATTCTGTTTTCTTCCAGCTTAATGTCACAGGTGAGCTGAACTGAGCAGGTCCATCAGGAGAAATGAAAACAGTTATGACAACAGTGTGACTCTCTAAACTGTATTTATGACAATAATGTTAACTTCAGATCTCCTACTCACAGACAGAAAAATGCAGGATTGGCTTAAAATTGTAAACAAAACTTATTTTCACTTAGAAACTCAAGAAACTGTGTGTTAAAGTTATTTTGTTGACCAATCAGCTATATCATTAAAACAAATTTGCTCTGGCAAAAATGCTGTCAGTCCTCTGTGTGTCACCAAAACAGTGCCAACCCACTGAGTCATTGACCTTTAAAGGTGCCCTGTAGTATCTGCCATCAAATGTTAGCAGCAGATACTTTAAGTCCTGTACATTTTGTGGTAGAGCTGCCATGGATCATACAGCACATCCCACAGATGCTGAGTCAGATTGAGATCTGGGGAATTAAGAGGCCACTGTCAGTAGATACTCACCACTGCCCACTGCGAGCACCACATGAAATAGTCTCTGAATCTGGCTCTAACTATTTGGCACTTGTCTTGGTGACTCAGGTCTGCATTTTTTCAGCATCACATTGTCTATGAGAATGAGTGTTGTCTTACCATCTAATATATCCCAGACTGTCACATGCATCCTTGTTAAGACATAATGTTATTTGCTTCATCACTGAGTGGTATTAATGTTGTGGCTGATCAGTGTGTAAAAATCTACTTTATATAGTTTTCATTTGCATGCTTCACAGTTAGCAACCTCTAACTGACTGTGCAGCATTTATGTAGAGATGATGGTCCATCACTTTTTCTGTCATTCAGAGACTCCGGTGCGTATTGTGTCCCCGACTGAGTCTGAGGTGGATGTGTGTCTGCTGGCTTCAGAAAAGTTAGAGTTGAGCTGTGAAATCTCCAAGGCAGGAGCAGAAGTCTGCTGGTACTGTGATGGAATGGAGGTAGAAGAGAGTGATGAGCTCATATTAGAGGAGGACGGGGTTTTCCACAGGCTGATTATACCCCACACCACCATAGACGATTCAGCAGAGTATGTCTGTGAAACTGCAGATGATTCTGTGACCTTCTGGGTGAAAATAGAAGGTAATTTATTACCATTAACCATCATCATTACTTGTATCATTCTTGCCATCAGTACTATCACTATGTAAGTGCACCTGATTACAGCAACAGCCTTATAGGATGGTATGATGACTGTCTATCAAGAACTTATAATTAGTTGACCAGAGGAGGATGGGTCCCCCATGTGAATCCGGTTCCTCTCGAGGTTTCTTCCTCCAGCTCTGAGGAAGTGTTTTTACAGTATGTTATTACAACATTCTTGAATTTACATGAGTCTTGAATCTCAGGGATCAATAAAGCATCCATCCATCCATCCATCCATCATGTGACTTAAATTGAACTCTTTGATGCCTATAATTATTATTATCATTTCCATGCTGCTTTTATTACAAATAAAAATACAAAAGCAATATAGATTTACAAACAATATTATTTTATATTTTATAAAATAAAATAAAATAAAATTTATAATATTACATACAGAGTATTTACAAGCATTGACAGTCTCCACTGAAATTACATTTTATTCTAAATTACAACAACAAAATATGGTTTATTTTTACTGTAATGACACAAATTACATGATTATCATACATTTACTTATTATTACATATTATACAGTGAATGTTGAAGAACACAAAAAACCAGAAACAAAAGAGGCCTCATACATGTAACTAGGTATTTCATGGTTTGTCATACTATTGTCAGAGAAGGCTGGGAGATGGAATCCCAGCAGTCATTTACATAACAGTAGCTGGTACCTGATAGACCACAAGAGGGAGGGGGGATCATGAAGAGGGAGGGGGGGAATCAAGAATCTCAAAAAAACCTGGGAAAGCTGGTGTTAATAAACATTTGGTTTACATTACATTGTTATTTATAGGTATTTGCACAATTAATTACAAAGCTACATAATGGTTTATGTTTGGTTTGCAATATTTTCACATCTGTATTTTTTTTGTTTGACAAAAACATGGCAACAAAAATATAAAAGATGATTTTTCTTCAGATAATAATACATTACCATGTGGTGAAGCAGAAGACAGCATTTGTTATATGAAAAATGGTTCAACAAATAAAATGGTTCACAAGCTTAAAAACGTCTTGTGTTTTTTGTTCACAGAGGCTCCTGTAAAGCTCTCCTGCTCTGGAAAGGCAGATGGTATTATAGAGACGTTTGCTGGGGAAGCTGTGGTTCTGGAACTGGAGGTGTCTCGTGAAAATGCAGAGGTGTGTTGGATGAAAAATGGAATGAAGCTGGAGGAGAGCAGTAACATCACCATCACCTCAGATGGCCTTGTCCGTAAACTAACCATAAAGGCTCCAAAACCCACAGACTCTGGTCTGTATACCTGCAATGCTCTAGATGACACAATGGATTTCCGAATCAAAATCAATGGTATGTCCAAACATCATTAAAGTTACGTTCACATTACAAAATGTAGTGATCTGTTTATGCTTTCATTCACAGCTGTCATTGTGAAGTTGGAATATAATTAATTTCAGTTGCATTTATTTTAGATGATCAGTTACACTGTTATGATAAAGTGAGTCTACATATTTTGCCATGTAACCAGCATGGTAGCAAATTTCTTGTTGATTTACTTGCCTAGTTTTGATTAGCTACAACAACACAATTCCACTTGGTATCATACTTTTGAAATCTGGAAACTCAATGTAAAATTAATCTCCAGCCTGAGCTACAACCTAAAATCCTTAGGCTGAATGGGTATTCAGCCAACGTGGTACATAACATTTGCTATTAATTAGTACACTGAGTGGAGCATCTAAAGGTCAGTTCTGATGGTTTCATTTTGATCTGGTCAGCCTTTCAGTCTTGATGGTACACCAGTCAAAAGTTTGGACACATCTCCTGCACATTCAGTGGTGTTTCATGATTTAAAAATGTTCTGTATTGTAGATTAATACTAAAGTCATCTAAACTATGAATAAACACATCTGTAATTATTTAGTAAACAAACAAGTAAACAAACCAGAACATGTTTATATGTTACATTCTTCACAGTAGCACCTCTTGCTTAGATGCAGCTTTCTTGGCATTTTCTCAGTCAGCTTTATGAGGTAGTCACCTGGAATGGCTTTCAGTTAACAGCTGTGTCTTGTCAAGAGCTCATGACTTGCATTTCTTACCTCTTAATGTGTTTTGAGACATCAGTTGTGTGTCTACTTTGAAGTAAAATCTAAAACATGTTTTGGTTTGTTTAACACTTTTAAGTTTACTACATGATTCATTATGTGTTCACTCAGAGTCTGGATGACTTCAGTGTTTATTTACAGTGTATGAGAAAAATACAAATAAAAAAGTCTGTCCACACTTTTCACTGGTACTGTACGCATGCAGCACTGATGTGATGATGTTAACATTGATGTCAGATTTCTCAAAATCTGATCAAAAACATTGATTTTTGACCCCTTTACCTTTCAGAAACACCACTCAAAATCCTGAAAAGAGATGAGATTAAGACTGACTACAAGGCTTTGCTTTCTGATGACATTGTGCTGGAATGTGAGCTGTCCAGACCAAATGGCAAAGTCAAATGGTACAAAGATGGTGCTCATATTGAGGAAAACGAGCGATTCTGTTTTGAAGAGGAAGGAACTTTCAGATCCCTGGTCATCCTCTGTGCTGAGCGGGATGACTCTGGGGAATATTTCCTTGATGCAAAAGATGACAGCATTTCATTTCATGTCACTGTGCAAGGTTTAAAGCTGTGTTCTACACATTCTTTACAAATGTCATTTTATAGTTACTAGTAATGAACATACATATTGTAAGTCTCTGAGGTTTGTTGGGTGTATTTTTGTCATTCAGAGCCACCAGTGAAAATTCTGGGAAACTCTGGGCAGCCTGACATCCAGGAAATGGTGGCAGGTGATGATCTGATTCTGGCGTGTGAACTGTCGCGAGCGGACGCACCTGTTCAGTGGCTCTTTAATGAGAAACCTCTGCTGCCTGACTCCCGCACGTACATTGAGAGTTGTGGCACACTAC
>BRDA01078037.1:17000-37139 GCA_036984385.1 Crenuchus spilurus
TAATAAAAACGACATTGTGATAATATATATATATATATATATATATATATATATATATATATATCAATAATCAAAGGCTGCTATTATAGTGTTACAGCAAAAATAATATTGTAAAAGAATTAATGATGTTTAATATATGGGTAATTTAATTCAAAACGTAAACTCTCATATTTTTTATTTATTACATGTGAAGTGACATTTATAAACTTGTTTTGCATTACTGTTGATCCAGAATCTCTATTACAATATTTCATTTTGAATTTGAGTAAATTATTATTCAAACAGTATCAACAATTAAACAAAAAAGATTTAATTTGTCACTTTACATGTAATGAATTTAAAGTATATGTCAATTTACCTTTTTGAATGAAATCAAAGTCAAAGTCCTTTTTTTCCAAATATGAGTTGCATGCATATTTGGAAAGAGTACTTAAAAAAAAAATCAGCCAATTGTCTCTTATACTTTCTGAGATATAGCATACTGGGATATATAATACTGAGATATAGCATACTGAAGCTCACCTAATTTGAGTTGTGCCACAAGACATTAATAAACATTTAATTACCAGCTAATCCAAACAAATCCAAATCTACCAAAAATTAATACTGAAAGACGACCCCGGCTATAGTCACACTGTTTACATCAGCTGAAGACATCTTACATGTTTACGCTTGGTAGATGGATACATGAGCTCAAACACATTTCTACAACAAAGACAAGCAGTTCAGAAGCTGAATGACACTCACTAAGCTTGTGTATCTCTGAGGTAGAAGTAGTTCTAGATCAGGATTCGAGGGGTCACAGAAACCTGTTTTTCAGGAAAAATCTGATAATTTGGTGAATGTCTTGCTGCACAAAAACTTTTTTGGTGAGTTTTAAGTATTTTTTTATACAAACGTACTACAATAGACATCTGAGACTATTATCTTTGATTTACAGCAATAAAACCAAATGGCTCATTTTTGTCACTAATGTGATGGATAGGCTGAACAACATCTCAATAAGTTACCTTGAGACTTTGTTTCCCAGACTGGGTCACATATTATTAAAAACTCCATATTTCACTATATACAAATTTTTGGAGATGCACTAGTAGTGTTTATGAAAAAATGAATAAAAAATTGTATAATGGGTTGGCATTCAATAAGCTACTATATACTCTTTCCTATTGCCTGTAGGTTCTAAATAATTGGACTACATCCATCTTTTTAACAACACCTGCAGTTGTTCAGTGTTTGGTAAAGTACTTACAAAACCATACATAATAAACCAAAATACTGTGACATATTTTATCACAACCATATCCTCATATTGCCTGTGCCTAACTGAGAGAGACAGAAAGTGCAATAAAAGAGAGTGAGAAGCCAGACAGATGGAGCTTGTGAACAATGGCTAAAGGTCAGTAAGAAGTGTGTCAGTTTTCAGCTTGTTGACTGTGAGCCCAGGATATGAAAACCAGGACACAAGGCCAACAGCGGAAGTGTGATTCAAGTGTTTATTTTCAAGTAGGCTATCAAAATGATGGAGTGTTGCCCTCTTCTCTAATGTGTCAGTGTGTGTATGTGTATGTGTATGAATAAGCGGCTGTTCTCACTGGGCCTTCACCTATTTTCCTCCCAGGTCCTTCTATTTAGGTCTAAACCGTGTGGGATACCAGAGCAGCACCTTTTCAATCCGTCCACAGTGAAAGAACTGCATCCCAACACTTCTCTAGAAACACTGGGGGGGTTGTTAAGGCCACCCGCAGGCTGGGTATTGTGCTAGTGGTAGCAGGGAGATAGCTTTATCCACACTGCTTTTGTCTGCTGTCATTGGTCATGCTGATAATGCAGAAACAGTGATACACTTACACAGAGCTCACAGTGCAGCTATTCAGGCCCTGCTGCTTTCAGCAAGTGCAAAAAATCTCTCCAACATACACAACAAAAGCTTATGAAACAATGTGCAACATCTGGCACAAAGTCCCACAGTAGCTGAAGTCTTGCTGCGTTGGAATAGCTGAAGTTGCTAATGAATCATAAATAACGCAACATTTGATGTATTAGTAGAGATAGCAACAGTTCAATAGCCAGTATAACTGTTGATTCAATACTATCAGAGATTACTGGACTAAATTAATTCAGTTATAAAACTAAGCTGAAACATCACAGAACTGATTGAATTAGAAATTAGAATATCATGAAGAGCTCATTTGTGTTCATAATTTAATTCAAAAACATAAACTCTCATATGCTTTATATTAATTACATCTAAAGTGACATTTCAAATCTGTTTTGTTTAAATGTTGATACTGTTTAAATAGTCATTTACTCATAATTAAATATTCTAATAATCTGAGATTCCGGATTTCTGATTTTTATGAGCTTTAAGCCAAACTGATCAAAAATAAAACAAAAAAATTGTGAAATGTCACTTTACATGTAATGAACAGAAAATATATTTTTACTTAAATTATGAACACAAATGAACTTTTTGAATATGAATATTAAATTTTTTATAAGTGTTTCTGTATTATTACTCAAGATCATGTTTTTTTCTTGTGAATTCAATACAATATGTTGTGATCTCAAGAAAACATCTGTTATCTTGAGATCACAAGAAAATAAGTCATGATCTTGAGATAATGATAGAGAAATATATAAACACATGTCCTTTCTGGACTTCTGCAATTACACTGATTTTTCTGTAATAAAGTTAAGAATGAATTTAAAAGCATTATTTAATAGATTAATTTACATTTTCTGAAAGTTCACTTGTCTAAGACTGATTAATTTTAGTATTGTACATTTGTACGCATGTTTGAAGAAAAGTTATTGAATTAAAAAACAATTTTAAAGCTTAGTATTCTAACCCCTTTCAAAGCTAATTCTCAAGGTTTTAGAATAGCAAATAAATAAATAAATAAGCAACAGACCATTTCTTTGTATTAGCTCATTGGTTTACAGTGATTCCACTCAAATGATTAACTCATAAATGAAATCAAAATATTATTTTTAGCAGTAAATATCAAACACATTATCATACACAGTAAAAAAAACTTTAATTACTACAGACAAGTACAATTAAGCAATATTGTGGAATGTGGTAGCAAGGCTTTATTTGGTGGATGCTACAAGCTTCCAAAACATGCTGCCAGCTACAATGGAGGAGCTGAAGCCCACAGTGAGGAATAATGTGGATAATGTTGGAACAGCCCTGAAAACAAACACACATGCAGTGATGTTTATGTTTGTACTATTCTGCTAGTTTGCTATTTGGGTTGCTGTATCAGTACAGATGGATGCATTGTTACATTGCTATTGGTCACAAACAAAAGTCACATAAAACTGGCAATAATAAAGCAGAATTTACACTCTACGAGCATTTGTAGTGTCTGTGCTGTGTTAAGAGTCACATATTTGACTCTCCAGTGCATTACGACAACACAAATGGTTTTTGATTTCAAACATTCCCCTCCTTTCAGTCACACTTCCCTGAAGGCCTGTTCTAGCACAGGTGCAAATGCAATTTTCCATCCTGCTACAAAAGAAAAGAGCAATAAAAAGCTGCGGCCTCTCGGCTCAGGCTACACCAGAGTGCATCCCACCGCGTCATCACATTTTACCAGCAGTGGAGGTTGGAAGAAGGGCAGCTGTGTGTATGAGATGTGAGCATCCATGTGGTTTAGTGTCTGCTTTTATCAGGCGCCATGCTAGAACACAATAAAAAAGCAAATCCCCCTCTAATGCAGCAGGGGCCTGGTCAGTCTAGGCCAGCCCAGTGCATTCCGGCACGTTTCCTAGTAAATCAGGCTTTTGACCTGCTGAACACTGAACGTCATGTTTTTTTTTTTTTCATGTTTAAAGTCCACCTCAGCTGTTTCTCTCATTAAAAAGCTTTAGCTGTTATGCTGAGTGAGTATATATATGTAAGTGCACTCATACACCTTCATTAAATCACAGCTGAAAATATGTAAAAGTGCTTATGGAGTCAAACACCGGAAGAGAACCTCGCAACAACATCAGTCAAGTGAAAACTTATGTTGGTGTGCACAGCAGATTTTACACCTTGCTGTGAAATAAAATGCATACACTCATACAGGCATATACACCAACCAGACACTTACAGAGGTTAGACAATGAAACTGAAACACCTGTCATTTTATTGTGGGAGGTTTCATGGCTAAATTGGACCAGTCTGGTGGCCAATCTTCATTAATGTCACATTGCACCAGTAAGAGCAGAGTGTGAAGGTTCAGTTAGCAGGTAAGAGCACAGTTATATAGTATATTACAATGCACACAACATTATGGTGACATACCAGAGTTCAAAAGAGGACAAATTGTTGGTTCACGTCTTGCTGGCGCATCTGTGACCAAGACAGCAAGTCTTTGTGTCTAAATATTATTGAGCCACTTTGGGGTGTTTTGGAGGAGCGAGTCAGGAAACGGTTTCCTCCACCAGCATCACGTAGTGGCCTGACCACTATCCTGCAAGAAGAATGGCTTAAAATTCCTCTGACCACTGTGCAGGACTTGTATATGTCATTCCCAAGATGAATTGACGCTGTATTGGCCGCAAAAGGAGGCCCTACACCATACTAATAAATTATTGTGCTCTAAAACATTAAAACATTTCATTGTCTAACCCCTGTACTTGTTTGTACACAGCCCATTTACCTGACCATATAAGTGCACTTTGTAGTTCAAACTCACACTCATTGAAGAACAGGGTGAAAGGATGCCATCAATGTATACAGAGAAACAGATGGACTACAATATGTAAATGTAGAACTACAAAGTGCACCTGTATGGACAGTGGAGCTGATAAAATGAAGGTAGAAACAAGGAGGTGGTTTAATGAAGTGGCTGGCTTGCGTATGTATATATTCTTTGTCTGCAGCAGGTTTCACACTTTGTCGTGTAATAAAATAAACACATATATAGTAGGCTCACACACTCCCATTACTCTCTCTTGCATACACAGAGTCCAATCAAGCCCAGCCTGGTTGAGTTTACATCAATATCTTTAAGAGAAGATGTGCAAATTGTACCTAAATTCCAATGTCCCGCTCCTTAGGGAATGCTGAGCTTACTCTAAATCCACTTTTGTAAGCTACGAAGGGCTGAGTCGGAATCTTCCTTCATACTGCCAGCAAACTGATTAAAGATAACAACCCCCAAAGCACCTCTTCCTTAATCCCCTATAAATAAATGAAAGAAACTCTACATCTTGTCAGGGCTGTGCTGAACTTACCAAGGTCTCTCTCTCTCTCTCTCTCTCTCTCTCTCTCTCTCTCTCTCTCTCTCTCTCTCTCTCTCTCTCGTAATAAGGAAAGAGCTGTGATTGATTCCATGACTACTCTCCTTGTGTACTTAATTAAAATAAACTAATTGGTGGCCTGGGTTCAAAGACTATATTTAATCAGCGAAGCAACTTTTCAGGCCTCGATGTGTTGCTGAAGCCAACTTCCATTCCCTTGTGCTCCTGCACGCCGATGAATGTGTTCCATTCATTCTTCAAGACAGGGTCGAATACTACACCACTTAAACACTCCGAAACAGAGCCTCAATCAATGTTCCTCTGCTTGAGAAATGATTCAGCACTTAATGTTCCACATTTGTTAAATGAAAGGGCTACGTTTTTTTCTTTTGCAAGTCTGGACCTTCAATTTTCACAGTCATTTGCAAAGGATTATCTGACCACCAAAAGATTCATCAGTATTTATTTGGGAACTAGTGCCTGGAGGCCTGATTTACTATGGCTTAAGTGGCCTCTGTCATTAGTTCTTCTTTTATTGAGAACGTTAACATTTCACAGTACTGGCTTTATGACAACAGCCGCCTGAAATGTTAAAATGACAAGCAATTTGGCCAAGGATGTGAATCATTTGTCAACATTCCATAATCCTGAAACACATACATCCATACAGTACTGTGCTAAAATCTTCAGCCACCTGAGAAATTGTATTAATTTTTTTCTGAGTAGAAAGTGTGGTTTTGATAGTAAATGAATATAAAGGCATGCGAATGAATGCATACCTGTAAAAATATAATACAAAAACAGGATTTGTGACTTTTAAAACTAGAGACGGTAAATGTTGTCATTGATGGGTATCAGTATTGGGCCGACATCAGCAGAAAATATGCTGGATTGGAAATTGGAGGGGAAAAAACATGAATCTGATCCAATCATGTAATAAATCTGTCCAGAGATAGCTCACACTCACATTGCAGAAGTGCATCTCTTCCTGTGGGTAGCATAATCAACAATTTGGCAGAATTACCTGCCAAAACTCTACATCCTCTTCAGTATGTTCAGAACTCTGCTGCCAGAATCTTAGTCATATTCTAAAAAATCTGCTCATATCACCCCTGTTCTCCATCAGCTCTACTGGTTTACCTGTCTCTGAGCGTAGCCGCTATAAAATCCTTCTACTGGCTTTTAAGGCCTTGCATAGATTAGCTCCATCCTATTTTTCTGCTCTCTTACAGCCTCATGCTGCTCCATGCTCACTTAGGTCCTCTGAATCTGCTCTTCTGGGTGTTCCATGGTTTAGGCTGTCTACTATGGGTGGCAGGTCTTTCAGTGTTGCTGCCCCTACCCTCTGGAATGCCTTGCATAGTAGATATATAATAAATAGAGTTATTGAACATAACTCTTTTCACAATATTCTAATTTTTTTGAAGTTGCACTGTATTGTAGAGTAAAATATTGAACATAGTAAAGCAGAGTATGATATACAGTACAGTAGAGTGAGCAAAAAGAAATATGCAAAACTTAAACATAACTGTGGCTATGAAACAAAAACAAAAACTATGGCTGAACTATGGCTGAACATGACACACTTGAAGCTAGTGACATACAATGACTCACAAAGACTGTGGAAACACAGGGGAGCAAACAAAGATTGACGTAAATTAAATTTACGTCAATTAAATAAATTAAAAAGATTAAATAGCAAACAAAGATTGACGTAATGAGACAGCAGGGCTGTACAATGACGTGACGTAACTGCGGGTGGAGATATGATGTAAACAACACACGTGGAAAACGTAAACAAACAGAGAGCACATGACAAATGTAAACAAACAAGGCATGTGGACAGAAATGAGGCAGGGCTAGGATGGGGGGGTGGGGTTCACATCAGTATTGCCTAAAACACAAGGGTTCAAAATCTGTGTTGGTACTGGAAAAGAAAATGATACTGTGCCATCTCTATTTAGAAGCTAATAACAGATACTTAATAGAACACAAGGCTGGAAATGTTTACCACGGTCACAAAAAAAAAACAGCTCTGATGCACAAAATCATAACTGAACTTATTCATGTTTATTTGCATTGATTTTAATGTTTTTTCCTCAATCAGATATGTACATACTGTCCAGATAAACATGCTTCAATTATGATTTTCTCAAGATGGCTAATCCTTTTGCGTAGTACTGTATGCACAAATGTGAGCACACATACACACGGTGTGATTTCATACTCACTGTTATGCGTTCGTCCCTGTCGTCTACGTTGGCACCGTCTTTTTTCCAGGAGATGGTAGGCTCTGGATGGCCACGAGGGGGCTGGCACTCCATCACTGCAGGCTCTCCAGCCGCCACCATGACATCACTGGGGTTCTGTCTGAACTCATCACGGAGAACTGCAAACAGACACACACCAGCATGGATTTTAGATACTGCTTCATGGCTTCTAAACATCACAGATTTTCCCCTCTTATTCCTTTTAGAAATTGGTCTTTGATAGTTTACAGCTCAGGGCCAAGCAGACACAAACAGAGCCAGACTCCTGGCTCTAGAACATGTAAAACAGGAATTCTAACCAAAAATGTTACACATGATTGATTTACAATTATCAAAATCAGCATCAGGGCTGTGAATACAGATGAACTGGAGCTGACCTACTGGATAATGATTTAAAATGAGTTTCTTTCTAGAGCAGTATTTAAGCCATTCAGTTTGTATTCTTGCTCATCTATTCTCTGTTGGGCACAAAACAATATACATACACTGAACTCTTTCTCCTGCAGGGTGAATTGGCCATATAGTGCAGCGCTGGTGTTAGCTGCTCCATTGAGACGAGGTAGAGCTTTAAAAGTTGAACAGTGTAACCTCATTGACACCGTATGAACAGTGCACGGCGTCTTTGTATCAACACACAGACATCTTTAACGAAAAAAAAAGACATTTACTGGAGTTTTCCTCTCACGCCCCTGGACCTACTCCTGTCTCCTCCACCATCTTCTGTCTCAGATCAAAGCGAGGCGTTCTCTGAGTAACCTGAACTCCTGACTGCCTGCAAATTCCTTCAAGCCTTTAAGCACTTAATTGGCCATAAGATCCCACTTTCTGCTCCTTGTAACAGCACAGTGGGCTCAGCTCTCCCACCACTTCTTTAAGCCGAAAAATGGTAACAGCATCCAAACCTCAGTAAAAGGGAAAGTGAGCGGAGGGAGAAAAACAAATCCTCCTGCTCTCTTTATCGCCTTCTCTTATCCTTACCTGACACCAGCCTGACTCCACTTTATAAATCACTATTATGTTCATATAAGCTTTTCATACAAGCTTCAAGTGTAAGCCGAGTTCTCCAGCTGCTGAATCAAAAGCCAAAAAGGAGAACTGTTCTGGGATGAGCGAATGAGGATACAGGTGGCATTATCAGTGCTGGGCTGGTATCTGCAGAAAATGATGGATAAGGTATCAGAGGGTAAAAATTAGGGGTCAACCAGGTTTTTTTTCACAGTCTAATACTAACACTCAAGGAAACCAATAACGGTGATTTGGGACTGATAACTGATTTACCATATGTTTGATATTTGTAGTGTGAAACTTTACATCACCACAACTTTTACTCAAAAATTACATTAAATGAACATAATTTAATATTAGGACATTATTAAATAAAATTGTTTTGAGCTATAGACTGTGGCATACACACTTCAAAGTATGTTAGATTGGGCTGACTTCATATCTACCAATCAAATAGAGGTGCGGGTCACTGGGCCTGACTAAAGAAGTCTGCTTTTTTTATCACATTTACATTAAATACGCACATGTACATGTCAAAAATGTGTTCAAGTGGTGATTATAATAATCTGAAAAATACAAAATATCAGCTCAAATTAACAGTCTGGGCCAATCATTGGTCAACCTCAAGTAAAATAATGAAAGTGATGGTCAGATGGACTAACTTTAGACATTATCTTAAGAGAAGCACTTTAGTTAATTTTTTTTAAAGCTGAGTGGTTTTCGTTTGAGCGTGACAGCTTAGTTTCAGAGTTTCATAGTGTTTTCCACAGAAAAATATTAGGCCAGCACTGGTGTTGATGCCCAAGAGTTAAAAATCAATACCAGTATATAAGAAGTAATATTGAGCAATCATATGAATTTTATCACCATTAAAAATTAAACGTCTTTAAGTTAAAGTTAAACATTTTAAGCATAATAGCTTAAATAGGTTAATTAAGCTATAATAGCTGCTCTGTGGTGGTCTTGTGGAGGTCCTGACCACTGAAGAACAAGACTAACAAAGCATGCAGAGAAACAGATGGACTACAAATTCTTTACCTGTAGATCTACAAGATGCCAGAGTTGATCAAAAGGACAGTGAGTGTAAGTGCAAGGACATCATTATAATGTGATGCCTGATGAGTGAATACTGTATGATACAAATGGCATAAATGTATGACCTCACGTCCAGGCATTGTATGAAAACATAGCTGTCTGTGTGTACATGTGCTGCCTCTAGCTGTGTTCTGGCATATGTCTACAGGGCAGGATGGCAGAGAGCAATGTGGTGGTTATAAACTCTGTGTGTGCTCACAGTGGGACTCCTCTGCCTCCTCCTGCTCTCATTAAAGCAGCATTCCTCCAGCCCACCTCTCTTCACAGAGAACGAGGGATCACTGAGGGGAGAAGGAGAGTGGCTTAAAGTGTTTCAAAGACTATTAATAGCTTAAAGAGCAAGAGCATGTTGTGGTTCATATTTCAATTGTGCAGGTGTGTTTGTTCCTCATAATGTACCTTATTTAACATTGTTTAAATATACAAAAAATGTAGCAGGAGGTTCAGTTCAATGGAATAATAAATGCAATATTCAAACAGCAAGGGAGATCAGGGGTCAAAACTGAACCAGTTTTACATTTTACATTCTCTTTTCCTCTCCTAACAAGCTGTGAAAACGAGACCATCTGCCAAGTTCAGTGAACTTGATGTGCAAACTTGATGAATAATTCTAAAGCAGCAGAATGGCATTAGCTGATAAAAGGACCAACGAATGGTCCAATTCTTGTGGATCTCTCTCTCTCTCTCTGACTTCAGTTTGCAGCCTCCTTTAAAGTGCTCATGGATAAGCATCAGTACCCCAAACAACTTCCCTGATACTTCTTCAGCAAAATTGAAAACAGATGCAGAAATGTCAAATTAAAATGAGATTCGCTTCGCCGTGCCTCCGACATTAATGAAAATGAAGACTGAATACCACACACAGACAAGCGCGGCCTGATCAAATGAGGTCTGCTCAGCGGAAATGAAAAGATTTCGCCAAGCGTCCACAGAGGTCTTCTGGAGTATTCCTCTGGAGCCATTGGGGAACTGAGGATTTGCTCAAAAAGCACATCAAAACCCAAGGCTGGCATATGTACAGGCAAGCTGTACATAGGCTTTGGTCTGAGCCTTTTCCCCTAGGACAGTGATCACCCTTGGGAAAAGACTGAGGGAGGACAACAAGTCAAAACTGTCATTTTGAATAATACACTAGTCACAGCATTTATCTGCATAGTTGAACTCATTAAACAAATAAACATGCTGCTCTGATGATCTAGCATTCAGTTTCTAAAGATGGCGTCTTATGTCTTGAATGCCAGAATGTCTCAAGAATGCCTCTGTCCCGGCAAGTACCGATGCCACTGACCAAATATGCAAAGTCATGAATAAGGTCAAGGCACTAAGATGAAATGAATACAATAACAGGTCTGGAAAAAGAACTGAACAAGGACAATGAATGTAAAACTACGAATGCAATCGGTCCCAGATGTGAACCCTGCTGCACTCAGCATTTTATCCCAATTTGCTGTCCAAGTTCCTTTGGACTGCTGTCCACACACTGTCTACTAACCATAATGCAACGAAAAGAGGACAGAGTAGATTGAGTTCATCTGGATTTCGTTTTGATGTTGTAGTCGGGCTGTCAATCAAGACAAGTTTAGAATGAGAAGATTTTGAGAAAATGCAATGTTTCACAATCAAATAATAAACCAATTATTAACACTTTCAAAACAGGTATACATGTAAAACATTCAAATGTACATGGTTCTGGGACCAGTCCTCACCATCAAAATAAAAATTTGTTGACCAATAAAATGAATTATAAAATTGTAGTAACTGATAATATTGGCTGATACAATCTATCATGGTCAAACCTTTCGAAGTATATAGTTAAGCACAGTGACCAATTTGATAGTCAGCTGTCAAATGCACAATTAAAAAGCATCAAAATCTAACAATACAAATATATTATAGCCCTGGGTTGTCCTAAATTCTTAGCAGTGTATTGTTGGCAGCAGGTTGTTAAAGGCTGCTGGTTTACCAGAAGTGAAGAAAAATATACGAATGTGTGTTTGTGTCACTGTACTTCAGGCTAAATAGGTCGTTGCACTGACATATCACTCACAATTCTCCCCAAACACAATCCAAGAATGGTCTTCTATTGCTCCATACATATCCCTGCTCCTCCTGCCTGCTCTCTGACTCCTTTCCAACCCCACTCCATCATCACTAACTACTCCCAATCACTCTGCACTATGGGAGTCCACAGAGACTGCACTGCTATACCTTTCTATTGTTAATGTAGAGAGAGTTCAGGATACTATGTACCTGCCCAGGAGCCTGCAGGGTGGATCAATATCCTCTTCTCATTAGAGAGAAAGAGAGAGAGAAAGAGAGTGAGGGAGAGAGAGAGAGAGAGAGAGAGAGAGAGAGAGAGAGGCATAAACCCATGGGTGAACCTGCACTCCACCGGACAGCAAGAGGATCAACAGCAAACCAACACAACCTTCAATCATGTACACTGGCAATCTCTCTCTCCCTGTTCATCCTCCCTCACTCTCTCCCACTTTCTCTCTCTCCCTTTTCTGTATCTCTACAACCTGTTTCTCTCTCCCCACTTTTCCTCTCTCATTCTTCCTGTCTTTTCATGTCCTTCCATTCCTTCCTTTGTTCCTTATCATTGTTTATCATTTTTCCATTTTCTTTCCTTCTTTGTTTTTTCTTTCTTTTGTTTCTCTCAATTTCTTTGTCTCTTTCATATATTGCCCACTTTTACTCTCACCCTAGTCATCTCTCTCTTCTTTTCCTTAAACTCTTTCTTCTGTTTTCTTGTATCTTCACCCTCTTTTCCCTCTTTTTTTAAACTTTTATCTGCATTTATTCACCATAAAGTCAGTTATTGCTCTCAATCTCTTTCTTTCTCTTTCTCTCTAAGCCTTTCTCCTCTTCAGTCACCCCATATATAGCCTGCTGTTACTTTCTGCATCTCTCGCTCTCTCTCTCTCTTTCTCAACTTCAAAAGAAAAGCCTTCAGTTATGGTGAGTTAACCCGCAGTCTTTACAGTCAAAAGACAGATTAACGTAAAGGCAGCATGGTGTGTGTGTGTGTGTGTACGTCATAGCAGAACAGAAGGTACATTGCAATGTCCTAGAAGTAAAGAGGGGTGAACTTTCTTCTCCTCAGCCTAAGACTGTGTATGAGGAGTGCAGCTACAGCACAGACATCTGGAGCTGATGTAAACACAGAATGTAGAGATTAACGGCATGTTCCTCTCCAAAGCTCTGAACATGAAACACAAATGCAGCCTTTTACACCTCCAAACAGCATGTCTACACTTTAATAGCCTGTAAACTCTCAGGATTATAAACAAAGAAATCAGTTCCATCTCACAGGTATGCTAATGAACATAATCTTAACTAAAGCACATGCTCTATAAATGACAGACTGCTGAAGCCAAAACTCATTTACAGATTACAGATTGTGGCTTTAACTTAACCAGGCCAACATTTCGAGAGCACACAGAAAAGTGGAATGGATGAGTACTGCTCGAGTGAGCTCATTTGGAAAGACTCTATAATTATGAGAGAAGCGTTGAAGCTATGGCCAAACACTGATGTCTGTCCAGTCAATTTCTTCATCATATTCTGGTCAATTTTTGTTATTTTCTCAAAACTGCTTTCAGATGCGTGTCTTTATGATATTTTTGCTCTTCTCCCGTCACTTTTTTGTATTTGTATGCTATTGTCAAATGAATTTTTGACAGGTTCTCTCTCACTCACTCTCACACTCACTTACACTACACTCACTCACTCACACTCTCTCTCTCTCTCTCTCTCGATGTATCCCTCTCTACTCCTCCATGACCGATTAGCTCTGAGCAAGTCTGCAGAAATGAAACAGCAGGCAGATTATTTTACTGCCAGGTGCTTTGTTTGGCAAGAGTGCAGGACAAGCCCACCTTCAACTATTCGATTATCTCCTATTGGGCTTTTCTGTGGTGGCAGACCTGTGAAAACCATGTTGTGCTGTCTTGTTAGATGACTAGCAGCCCCTCATAGTAAAACCACTCACAGCACCTTGGTCAAGCAAATGTTAACCCAACTTAGGGTCGACATCATCGGGAGATCATCCCACTCCACCCTCCTACCCTCAAATATTTCTCTATTTCTTTGACCAAGTGACCAAACACAGTGGAGACTGTGATGCCAACAATATAACTGAAAACTGCAACAGATTGAGAATATCTTCAGCAGATACATCAGCAGCTGGTAGAAGACTGACATGGGATCAGATCTCAATTTTTTATTTTTTTTTGCCAAATTTTATCCCATTCCCAATGTTGTAAGTAGCCAATTAACCCATCCCATCCGCTAGGGGTCTCTCCCCATCACTTTGCACTGTCCCTGACTCTAGGAGGGTGAAATCAAGCACAAGCCTCCTCCGTTCAGCCACCACCTCTTTTTGAACTACCACTGATACACCGTCACTGGGGAGCCAATGTGCTCAGAGGAAAGCGCAGGGGTCCCAGCTCCGAATGGACCAATCAGTAGACATCTGAGCCAGCGGACATTACAATGTGAAAGTGATAAAGAGAGAGTGCCATCAACCTGCCCAGAGACAGCACGGCCAATTTTTGCTCTCTTGGGCCCCGGCTGTTGATGGCAAACAGCATGACCGGGATTCAAACTCGCGATCCTCGGTCATAGTGTCAGTGTCTTAGCCCGCTGAGCAACTTGGCGCCCAGATCTCTAAAATTAAGCTCTGAATATGAGCGATGGTTTGGTGATATATTATTTAGGAAAGTATCGGGCTATTTAGGTGACCCCTGTGTTTCTGTGTTAGCTTCACTAGCCTAGTAGCTTCAGTTCTAAAGTACAGGAGCAACATTTGGACTCAGAATGTCTTAACTGATCGACGACGAGTGAAAAACTGTATTTTTATGTATTTCGTTCAGAACCACCTGATGAATTAGTAAATATAGCTTTTTCTTATGTAATGAAATGAATAAACAATCTTTGTGCATGACACTAATACCACCATATCAGTATACATAACATAGTGCTGAGCACTAGAGCACACTGCTGTCTTACACCAAAAACAAATGGCTATCCTACTAATAAGTAACTTAAGCTCAAGGAAGGCAGTAGATCTCCAGTCGAGAGCACTGTACACAGCATGAGTCGAGTGGTGGAGCACATGGAAAATGAGCAGAGCTCCTCTTCGAAATTAATTATGTGGAAAAGTTGTAAATCATCGACGCTGTAGTAGGGGAGGACCTGAAAGGAAACAGTACCTGACAGCTTATTTCAGAAGCAGAGCAGACAGAGAGCCTATTCACTCTGCCTCTCTGCGTGCATTAAAAGAGCCATAACTCTTAGTGTGTATGAAGCTGGAGAGCGTTTGTGTATGTGGGTGTGAAAAGAGAGAAGAGAGGGAGGTGGGACAGTGACTTATTTGACTACTTTCGCAGTCCTTTCAGAGTGTGGGATAGTGGGAGAGGGAAGGAGAACTTTATCTCGTTGGGTGGAGATTATGTGAGCGAGAGCTATTCCTGATGAGCGACGGGAGGAGGATTAGCTAAGACTGAACTGAGGAGAAAAACACATCAGCTGTTATGGAAACACTGCTAATGTTATCGTAGTTACCGATTTTTGCTCTGAGGCAAATTAACAAAGTTTACATAAAACAGTAACGAGGCTTCTGCGAGTTTGGCCGCTGCCGCTATTACAGAGGAACGCTCCAGGAAGTCCGTTTAAAATAACATAAAGTAATAAGCGGCTTGAGGAGCGGAGAGTAAACACCTTTATGGAAATACAAGAAAATTAGAATGTACTGTCCAAATAAGAGAGACTGGACTGCTGGAGGAGTGACGCTGTTTTGAGTGGAGTGCCAGGAAAGTGGCTTGTCAAGAGTGGTGCAGAAAGCAGCCGAGCGTTTGACAAGTCCTCGTGTACCTACGCAGCCAAATTGCAGCTGTTGAGAGAAGCTGAGTGACTGCACGAATTGGCTGTTCATACAAATCCAAACAAGCCTTATGTGTGTCAAATAAGGTATATGCTAAATAACATTAAGCAGCTCATGTAAAGTATAGTCAAATGTTGAAGAACAGTCCTGGGACTCAGTTTAAATGAAGCACACAATCTCCAATAAAACTAGCAGACATTTGAAGGAGCTGGCACTCTCTGCAGCGCTGACTGAGCTGCCCGGCACATTTTGTCGAACAAGGGCATTTCCCTGCAGGCAGATGGACAGCAGTGGCCCACTAACCCAACTCTGCCCCTCCAAACTGTGCCTCCAGCACCTCTACACACTGCATTAATGATATTCAAGGGTCCATATGTTACATTTTGCTTACAGTTCATTTTTACCTAAAGTTTGATTATAAAATTTAACAATATAAGGTGTGGTATTGCATAATGACATCTCTTGAAGTCTCTGGAAACATATTAAAACATTTTGATTTATTTGTATGATACTACACTTGGGTGCTATGATAAACATTCAGCAAAGTATAAAATGAAAAAAACAACAACATAGAAATATGAAAAACGGGAAAAATTCATCAGACCTATCTGAGAATGACAACAAACTAAAATGATAGCCCTCTATCACTCATACGTAAAGCCAACAGTCAAAGAGACATTTTCTGCAAACTCAGCACTTTAAATAAAGAGGGAAGTTAAAGAGAAATACTGCAGAACTGAACTGGCTGAACTGGCTGCAACCCTATTGACTGCTTTCTGTAAACTGATTGGTCAAGAGCCCCAGATGTCACACATTACAGCGTAAAATAAGGTGTTCCTGTATTCCCATTAATCTACGTAAAGTTACATAATTTAAATGTACAAGAATGCAAGAACATTTACTGAAGCTAAATGGTAGTTATATATAAATGTGTTCATCATTGTGACATCACAACCATTAAGATTTTTTTTTTTCACTTTGCTTATATAGACTGTATGAACTGGGGACGGAATAAAACATTTTGGAAGTTCACATTTCATTTCACTCATGCATAAAATATGAGTATTGTTAACATGGGTCTAGTAATATTTTAACATTAGTGAAAACTTAAAGCAATGGAGCACAAATATAATCTCATTTGCAGATGCAGGATGGGTCTTTCAACTTGTTTCCCAGTGAATGAAGCCAAAAAGGATAAGCTCTGCATTGAGAGTGACCCTGCCGAGATCAGCGGACAGCAGTGAAGCATCACTTAACAAAAAATCCCTTTACTTTTTGCCTTAACCACACAAAAGAGAGAATAAAATTGAGATATGTAATCCACTTTAGTGACAAACATCTGGAGTTGTTATTTAGTGTGTTGTTTCTATTATGTCGGTAATATATATATTTATATATAATACAGTTCTCTGGTGGACTCTTGGCAGACTCCGAGAATGGATGAAGGATTCATAAATCTACTCAAACGTGTAAGGAAATATAAGAGACTGAGTCCTGCACAGCTTTGGGAGACACAGGAGAGTCCTACAGTGTTCACGCCAATGGTGTGTATGGGGCGCAGTAGGCTCCCAGGCTAAAGACTCTTGACAAGGAAGTTTAAATTCCAGTACATGACACGTACAGGCAAATAAACGTAATTCTGTTTCTGAACATTGGCTTCTTTATAGGTTCTGGACAGAAGGTAGGGCACTAATCAAGAGATTTATTTTCTTGCTTTTTGAAAGATCAGCACTAGCAATAATGTATTCTTTTGTCTATTGTTTGAACAAGAAGGCAGTAGTAATGTTTCAGCTATCAATTACTCAGAGATGACTGAGAGTTACAAAGCACACTTATATAATTCAAGCCATGAAAAGATTATGAAAAGTGACCTACATCTGATCTCCATCCTCTCTGCAGGAACCCCCAGAACTAATGGGCATCAGATGTTCATCTGGGCTGCAGTAGTGATGAACAGAGGGTTTATGATGGGCAGGTTTTGAACACTGGTGGAGTGTAAATGACTATGCTACCAAGTCTTCTAGCAGAGTGTATTAAAGTCTTATAGCAGACATCTTTTAGACTAGAAACCTCTCACTGGAACAACATAAACAAAGATTTTACTCTGATACGCCAAAATCAGAAGAAGACAAAGATGAGGAGGAGGAAAAAATAATCACAAGAATAAAGATAATAAGAGGATGAGGAAGAAGAAGAAGCAGAAGATGGATGAACAATGATGAGCAGTGATGAGATGTTGAGGAAGAGAATGAAGAAACAGAATAAGACAAAGAAGGAGGACAAACAAGGAGAAGAAGTTGAAAAAAACATCAAGATGAATAATAAGAAAAGGAATATAAAAACAAGAAGAAGTTGAAAAATAAGAGAAAGATTTAAAAAATAATAAGAAAAAGTAACAAAAAAGTTCAAAAAAGAAGAGGAAGATAAAAAAGATGAAGAAGAAGAAGAAAAAGAAGAAGAAACATCAAGAGCAAAGATTGTAAGAGGATGAGGAGGAAGAAAAAGCAGAAGAAGGATGAACAATGATGAGCAGTGATGAGATGTTGAGGAAGAGAATGAAGAAACAGAATAAGACAAAGAAGAAGAAAGAGAGGAGGACAAAGAAAAAAGAAAAAGGAGGAGAAAAAACAAGGAGAAGATGAAAAAAGGGGAAGAATATAAAAGTAAGGAGGTCTATAAAAACAAGAAGAAAAAAATAAGTTGAAAAAACAAGAGAAAGATAAAAACAACAAGAAGAAGAAGAAGAAGAAGAAGAAGAAAAAGTAATAAAAAAGAAGTTCTAAAAACAAGAGAAAGATAAAAACAAGAAGAAGAAGAAGAAGAAGAAGAAGAAGAAGAAGAAAAAGTAATAAAAAAGAAGTTCTAAAAACAAAAGGAAGATGAAAAGGATGAAGAAGAAGAAGAGGAAGAAGAAGAAGAAGAAGAAGAAGAAAAAGTAATAAAAAAAGAAGTTCTAAAAACAAGAGAAAGATAAAAACAAGAAGAAGAAGAAGAAGAAGAAGAAGAAGAAGATCATGATGATGATGATGTAAAAAAAGAAGAAGAATGGGTGCAGTGGACTTAGCAGTGTCCTCTTTCACAGCAGAATGCTCATATACTTTTCTCCTGAAGATGTTAATGGCCTTCAGGGTCTTGTTCATTGTAGAATTACTCAACAGGTCTCAGCTGCTTTTTATATTAATTTAAATGAGCAGCATAAACACTTCACTCCCTCTGGACTGATCTGACTCCAACTATTTTATCAGACGCTCAGACATGGACATCTTTGAGTCAGATGTGAGTTTGTGTCGTGTGGTTTAAAGGGTGAGATTCTGGCACTGTATCAGCTGCACGGACAGGAAACATAATCTGGTCTGTTATAGTGTTTTAAACCTCTGAGGGGGTACAGATGGGAGGAGGAAGAGGAAGAACATGAGGCGGAGAGGGAGTGAGTGAGTGAGTGAGAGAGACAGAGAAAGAGAAAAAGAAATCTCAGCAACAGTACATCTTTCAGCCTTTCGCCATGGCTACTTTCATTTCACCACACCATTCCACTTCCTCTGCAATGTCTTTACCAGGCAGGGAGAGGAGGAGATGGAGGGTGAGAGAACGAGGCTGAAAACTGAAGGGAATACCGGAGGAAAAATGATAATGACCACATACACAATGAGGGCAATGCTAAGGTCAGCTGAGTGCGTGAATTTTTTCCCTAAGAAATTCATGTAACTGTCCTTTACTGCCTCTCAAACCGCTGGAACAAAAAATTCCCAAGCCTTGTTATCATGCCTCAGGCAGACCAGATGAGAGGAAGAGACAGAGAGGAGATAATAGGAGGGCAAAGGGAGAGAATGAGAGGGCGAAGAATGTTAAAGAGGTTGAAAGGAACAGAGAAAGAGAGAATGAGGGTCTACACAGACGTGCAGTTGATCCAGAAGAGCACATCCTTTTCTGATCACAGCGAAGTCTCGGGCCCCAATGGTTTCCACATGGGCCACTAACCTCTACCAGATGGGCCTGAGGAAGATGAAACAACGCTGCTGTTCTATCTTTAAGGAGGATCTGCTCCACAGCCACAGTACTGTACAGCACTTCACAGAGTGAGATGGAGAAGAAAAAGATTGAAAAGAGAGGAGGAAGAAACTCTACACTCACTGTTACACGTTATACTACTACCTTGTAAGAGACACTGAATGGTTGTATATAGAACCATCTGCATGTTTGATTTGTTCTTAATATGGTGAAATGGTTCTTCACTATAGTGGATTTTCCATCCGTGTTTTTGCAAATTTTTAATGGAAAAACTTCCAAAAATGAAACAGTTTCAACACTATTTTAATTTTTTAGTTTAATTTTTGACATGAGCTTGACATTTTGAATTCTGCATTACCTCACCAGTTATCAAAACACAGATTCGCCAACACAGTTAGTTTGGTGGTGAAGACAACAAACTACAACCACAGCCTACACTTGTTTTGATTAAGCCATTGTACAGCCGCTTAGCTTTGTGTTTGTGTTAGTTTGTGTTGTACTTGTTGGCTTGTGTTGTGTTAAAATAGATATTCATTAAAAATAAAAAATTAAAACAGACATTCAGTCTTCACTAACTACAAGACCTATTTTGGAAAAAGTTTAGTTACTAATTTGATATTGCTTTATATAAAG